>PJEM01007340.1:0-97070 GCA_004023845.1 Helogale parvula
ATTAAATACTGCATGGTTTGCCCAAGCTAAGATGAAACCACATCATGAATCAATAAGCATTTTGCATTTTCTTTCATTATCTACTCAAAGTCATGCCTACTGCACCTCTAAACATTTCATTAAATCCAATTATACAGCAAACACTCCCAAAATAAACTTAGATTGTATTGCAGTTTCACTTAACAGTATATAAAATGCTAAATGTCCATTACCTGATGAGTGGATCAAGAAGATGTGGTATATATACACAATGGAGTACTACATGGCAATGAGAAAGAATGAAATATGGCCATTTGTAGGAAAGTGAATGGACCTTGAGGGTGTCATGCTAAGTGAAATAAGTCAGGCAGAGAAGGACAGATACCATATGTTTGCACTCATAGGTCTAACAGGAAATTTTCAGAATGATCTAGGTTCAAGAAAAGCAAGCAATTAGTAGTGCTTTAGATCTTTTTAATGGGTAGAGCCCTTAACATGATATAGTGCCCTTCTTCATCTCTTGTTACAGGCTTTGGTTTACAATCTAGTTTGTCTGATATAACTACAGCTACTCTGGCTTTCTTTTGACATCCAATAGCATGATAGATGGTTCTCCATCCCTTCACTTTCAATCTGGAGGTGTCTTTAGGTCTAAAATGAATCTCTCATAGGCATCCTACAGATGGGTCTTGTTTTTTTAAAATCAGTTCTGATATTCTATACATTTTGATTGGAGCATTGTGTCCATTTACATTCAGAGATTATTGGTAGATACAAATTCAGTGCCATTGTATTTCCTGTAAAGTTGTTGTTTCTGGAGATTTTTTCTGTTCAAGTCTTTGTTGCTTTTGATCTTTCCTTCCCACTCAAAGAGGCCCCTTTAACATTTCTTACAGAGCTGGTTTAATGGTCATGAATTCCTTTAGTTTTTGTTTGTCTAGGAAACTATCTCTCCTTCTATTCTGAATGACAGGCTTGCTGGATAAAGTGTTCTTGGTGGCATATTTTTCCTATTCAGCCCATTGAATATATCATGCCACTCCCTTCTGGCCTGCCAAGTTTCTGTGGATAGATCTCTTGCTAATCTTACTTGTCTTCCCTTGCAAGTTAGGAATTTTTTCCCCCTTGCTGCCTTTAGGATCTTCCCTTTTCTATTTTGGAACTTTCACTAGGATATCTCTTGGTGTTGTCTGGCTCTTGTTGATTTTGATGGGAGTTCTCTGTGCCTGCTGGATTTGGATGTTTGTTTCCTTCTCTAGATTAGGGAAGTTTTCAGCTATAATTTGTTCAAATAAACGTTCTGTCCCTTTTTCCCCCTCTCTTCTTCTGGGACTCCTATGATACTGTTATTATGCTTTATGGAGTCCTTGATTTTTCCTAAGTCTACATTTATTATACAGTATTTTTCTTTCCCTCTTCTTTTCTGCTTCATTATTTTGCATAATTTTATATTCTGTATCACCTCACATCATATATCATAATTTTATATTCCTCTGCCTCTCCCATCTTTGTTAACTGACAACCAGTCAGTTTTGCATCTCAGTTATAGCATTTTAAATTTTGGCCTGACTAGTTTTTAGGTCTTTTATCTCTCCAGAAAGGGACTCCCTGGTGTCTTCTATGCTTTTCTCAAGCCCAGGTAGTATCTGTATGATTTTTTTAAATTCTGGTTCAGCCATATTACTTTTGATTAGATCTCTTTCCATGACATTTTCTTGTCCTTGTTTTGGGATGAATTCCTCCATATTGGCATTTTGTCTAGTTCTCTGTCTTCTATGTTAGGAAAGCCTGTTATGTTTCCTGCTCCTGAGAGTAATGGCTTATTAGGAAGAGGCCATATATTGTCCAGGGCCTGGCAATCCAGGAAGTGTTTCTGGTGTATGCTGTGTGCACTCTGCTGTTGTGTTTTGGCTGCTCTTTCACTTACATGAATCCTCTGCAGAGTTTCTCCTTGCCTGTAGTGGGGAGTGTTTGGACTTTGCCCAGTGTGTGGTGAGTTTTAACTAGGTGTGCTTTGGTCGGCTTGTTAAAAGAGGCTAGATCCTATTTCCCCTCAAGCTGAAGCTTTGCAGCACTGTATGGTCAGTAGACTTGGTGGCTACGGGGGATTTGTGCTGATCTTCTGGGGGAGGGACCTGCTGATGCTCTGGCTGTCAGGCACACTTGCCCTAGTAAAAAAGCATCTGCAGAGTACAGAGGGGTGGGGCTTGGTGTAAGCAACTCAGACATCCACTGTGGACACTGTGCTGCTCACAGAAGTCCATCTGTGTTGCTCAGTGGGGGATGACGGGTAGGAGGGGAGAATGGCATCAGACCCCTCTCTTGTCCCTGGAGAGGGGATTTTGTGCCTGCTGCTGCTCAGGAAGCCCTCTAAGAAGAGTGGACAATGTCACCTCATGTGTCACAGGCATTCTCAAATCCCTCTGTTCATCCTGTGTCTGAGCTGTCTGTCCACCTGGAGGCGCAGTGCTCCTGTGTTTTATTTCAGGTGCACCAGTAGAGTTTCAAAACTCCAAATTTAAGGGACCTGGTGTGGTGTGGCACCTGCACTGATCCTCTGGGGGACAGTCTTGCCACACTATGGCTAGTGCTAGTTTTTCCCAGAAGGGTAGTCTCACGAAACTCACAGGGGCTTGGAGTTTATGGTAAAGTGCAGCAAAAAGCTGGCTTCCAGGTTAGCTGTCCTCAGCAGGTGTCTCTGCTCGTGCTGATGAGTGGGGCAGTGTAATAGTGCCCACTGGCCCTTTTGTCTCCTAAGAAGTAGAGCCACCTTCCCAAAATGCACTTCAAGAAGGGGAGCTGCCTCTCCCAGTGTGTGCCAGGGGATCTTCAGACCACACTGTCCACTCCCAGGCCTATACGCTCCTTCACAGGAGCATTGTTAGGCCAGCCAGGCTCCACCCCCCATTATGGCATGGACTTGAGAAACTTCAGTCTTTGAGCTCCGCTCCTTATAAAAACTTGTGATAATCAGCCTCTCTTATTATCCCAGACAACTGTTTTGGGGAAGTGTTTTTCTTATGCCATCCCCTGCATGCTGTGTGCTCTCGCCCCTCTTTCCATGATTAGGGCTCCCTCCCCTCCACAGAACTTAAGATTCTTTTCTCCCCTAAATCACAACTCCACACCACTACCGTCCATGATGTGGCTTATTTTCTCCCTCTAGTCATGTCGTTTGTTCTGTTAGTCCTCAGATTGATTTCTTGTGTGTTCAGAATGATTTGATATATATCTGTGTTCCAGGAATGAGACAAACATAGGGTCCTCCTCCTACTCTGCCATCTTAACTCCTCCCCCCAATTGGATTTTTCTTTAACGTTGAATGGTATACGTGTTTTGTTTTTTTTTTTTTTTTGGATACTAACCATTCATCAGATATGTCATTTGCAAATATCTTCTCCCATTCAGTAGATTGTCTTTTAGTTTTGTTGATTGTTTCCCTCACTGTGAAGAAGATTTTTATTTTGATGTAGCCCCAATAGTTTGCTTAAGCTTTTGTCTCATTTACCTCAGGAGGAATATCTAGAAAATTATTGCTATAGTCAAGTCAGAGAAATTACTGCCTGAGCTCTCTTCTAGGGTTTTCATGGTTTCAGGTCTCATGTTTAGGTCTTTTAATCTATTTTGAGTTTATTTTTGTGTATGGTGTAAGAAAATAGTTCAATTTCATTCTTTTGCATGTACCTGTCCAGTTTTCCCACACCATTTGTTGAAGACGCTTTTCCCCATTGCATATTCTTGTGTCTTTAGTGAAAGATTAATTGACCATAAAAGCGTGGGTTTATTTCTGGGCTCTGTATTCTGTCCCATTAATTTATGTCTATTTTTGTGCCAGTACCATATTGCTTTAATTACTACAGATTTGCAGTATTACTTGAAATATGGGATTTTGATACTTCCCGTTTTGATCTTCTTTTTCCAAACTGCTTTGGCTATTCGGGGTCTTTTCTGGTTCCATACAAAATTTCAGATTATTTGTTCTAATTCTGTGAAAAATGTTGGTGTTTTGATAGTGATTGCGTTAAGTATGTAGATTGATTTTTGTAGTATGGACATTTTCCCAACCAAGTACTAACCAGGCCCGACCCTGCTTAGCTTCTGAGATCAGACGAGATTGGGTGCTTTCAGGGTGGTATGGCCGTAGACTTAACAATATTTGTTCTCCTAATCCATGAACATGGAATATCTTTCCATTTGTTTGTTTCATCTTCAATTTACTTCATCAGTGTTTGTTTTCAGAGCACAGGCTTTTCACCACCTTGGTTAAGTTTATTCTTATGTATTTTATTATTTTTGGTGCAATTAGAAATGGAATTGTTTTCTTGATTTCTCTTTCTGCTACTTATTAGTGTATACAAATGCAATGGATTTCTGTATATTGATTTTCTATCCTGAGAACTTACTGAACTCATTTATCAGCTCTAGTAGTGTTTTGGCGGAGTCTTTAGGGCTTTCGATATATAGTATCATATCATCTGCAAATAGTGACAGTTTTACTTTTTCCTTACCAGTTTGGATGTATTTTATTTCCTTTTGTTGTCTGCTTGCTGTGGCTAGGACTTCCAGTATAGTGTTGAATAAAAGTGGTGAGGGTGGGCATCCTTGTCATTTTCTAATCATAGGGAGAAAGCTCCCAGATTTTTACCATTGAGTATGATGTTCACTGTGAGTTTTGCTTATATAGTCTTGATTATGTTGAAGTATGTTACCTATAAACCCACGTTGTTGAGGGTTTTTATCATGAATGGATGTTGTCTTTGTCAAGTGCTATTCTACATATCCTGAACTGATCCTATAATTTTTATCTTTTCTTTTGTTGATGTGATGTACCATATTGACTGATTTGTGAATATTGAAACCACCCTTGCATTTCAGAAATAAATCCTACATGTTTGTGATGAATGATATATATATATTTTTTATGTACTGTTGGGGGCTCCTGGGTGGTTCAGTTGGTTAAGCATCTGACTTTGGCTCAGGTCATGATCTCACAGTTTGTGTGTTCAAGCCCCATGTCAGGCTCTGTGCTGACAGCTTGGAGCCTGGAGCCTGCTTTAGATTTTGTGTCTCCCTCTACCCCCTGCAACTCTCCACCCACTCGTGCTGTGTCTCTTTCTCTCTGTCTCAAAAATAAATAAATAAATAAATAATCTCTGTCTCTGTCTCTCTCTCATAGTGTCTTTATCTGGTTTTGTTATCAGCGTAATTAAATGCTGATAATCAGTCTGTTCAAATTTTCTCGTTTTTCCTGATACAGTTTTGGGAGGTTATATGTTTCTAGGAATTTATCCATTTCTTTTAGGTTGTACAGTTTGTTGGCATAAAATTTATCATAATTATCTCTTATTATTCTTTATATTTCTTAAGGTCAGTTGTAGTTTCTTGTCTTTCACTTCTGGTTTTGTTTTAGTTCTCTCTCTTTATTTTTAATGAGTCTAAATATTCATCAATTTTGTTGATCTTTTCAATGAACCAGCTTCTGGTTTCATTGATCTGTTTTATTATTCTTTTTTAGTTTTTATTGCATTTATTTCTGCTCTGATCCTAATTATTTTCTTTCTTCTACTGGTTTTGTTTATTCTTTTTTCAGCTCCTTCAGGTGTAAGGTTAAGTTGTTTATTTAGATCCTTCTTGAGGTAGGCCTGATTTGCTATAAAAGCTGTCTTTTATGGGATATAGGACAGCTTTTCCTATATCCCAAAGATTTTGAACTATTGTATTTTCATTTGTTTCCATGTATTTTTTAATTTTCTCTATGATTTCTTTGTTGACTCGTTCATCATTTAGTAGCATGTTATTTAACCTCTATGTATTTCTGTTCCTTTCAGATTTTTTTTTAAAAATCTGATGTTCCGTATACACTTGAAAAGAATGTGTATTGTGTTACTTTAGGATGAAGTGTTCTGAATATATCTTTTAGGTCCATCTGGCTTAATGTATCATTCAAGGTCACTGTTTCCTTTTTGATTTTCTGTCTAGATGATCTATCCATTGATGTAATTCAGGTGTTAAAGTCCTCTAATATTATGGTATTACTATCGATTACTTCCATAATGTTTATTATTAGCAGCTTAAAGTATTTGGGTGTCCCCATGTTCACTGCATAAGTATTTATAATTGTTACGTCTTCTTTTTGTTCTCTTTATGGTTAGATAGTACCCTTCTTTGTTTCTTGTTACAGGCTTTGTCTTAATGTCTATTTTGTTGATACAAACGTTGCGATCCGGCTTTCTTTTCACTCCATTTGCATGATAAATGCTTTTCCTTCCTTTCATTTTCAATCTGCATGTGTCTTTAGCTCTGAAATGAGTCTCTTGTAGGCAGCATGGGAGTCTTCTTTTTACATCTATTCCATCACCTTTTGTCTTTTCTTTTTTTTTTATCACCCTATGTCTTTTGATTAGAGCATTTGAAATAACTACTTATAGGTATGTATTAATTGGCATTTTGTTACATTTTTTATTTGTTTTTGTAGTCCTTTGTTCCTTTCTTCTTTCTCTCTTTTCTATCATGGTTTGCTGGCTTTCTTTAGTCATATACTTAGATCCCATTCTCTTTATATTTTGCAAATGTATTATACATTTTAAATTTGTAGTTACCATTATGTTTCTTATATAAAATCTTATGCACATATCAGTCTACATTAGTTGATAGAGGCTTCAGTTTGAATCCATTATAAAACTATAATTTTTTTATCCCTTTCTCCCTATATTTTAGTATATCGTGTCATACTTTACATCCTCTTATTTTCTGGATCCTTTGGTTTATTTTTATTGATATACTTACTTTTACTACTTTGTGTTTCCTGCTTCTTACTCCTTCTTCCTTACCTACTTACTTCTTACTTCTGGTTATGGTCTTTCCTGTCCATTCAAAGAGTCCCTTTTAACAATTCTTTAAATGAAAAAAAAAATCTTTATTTTTGAGAGGGAGAGATCAAGAGTGTGAGCAGGGGAGGGGCGAGAGAGAGGGAGACACAGAATCTGAAGCAGGCTCCAGGTTCTGAGCTGTCAGCCTGGAGCCCAACATGGGGCTCAAATTCACGAAAGCGAGTTCATGACCTGAGCTGAAATAGGATGCTTTAACCGACTGAGCTACTCAGTCACCCCCACCCGCTTTAACAATTCTTATAGGTCTGGTTTCGTGGTCATGAATTCCTTTACTTTTGTTTGTCTGGGAAATGCTTACTTTCTCCTTCTATTCTCAGTGATGGCCTTGCTAAGTAGAATTCTTGGTTGTAGGTTCTTTTCTTTCAACACTTTGAATTAGAACATTTTTTTCTAGCATGCAATGTTTCTGCTCATAAATCAGCAGTTAGCCTTATGGAGTTTCCTTCATATGTAAATGTCTTCTTTTTTCTTGGTAGTTTAAAGATTCTCTTTATCCTACTTTTTGCCATTTTAATTGCTATGTGTCTTGGTGTGGACCTCCTTGGGTTAATTTTGTTGGGTTGTATGCCTTCTGGATCTAGAAGTCTGTTTCCTTTCCTGGACTCAGCAAGTTATCCACTATCATTTTTTCAAATACAATTTCTGCACCTTTCTTTCTCTCTTTTTCTAGGATCCCTATAATGTTAATCTTATATATTAAAAAATTTTTAATGCTTATTTTTGAGAGAGAGAGAGAGAGAGAGAGAGAGAGAGAGAGAGAGAGAGAGAGAGAGAGAATATGAACAGGGGAGTGGCAGAAAGAGAGGGAGACAGAATCTGAAGCAGGCTCCATGACGCAGGGCTCAAACTCATGGACTATGAGATCATGACCAGAGCTGAAGTCGGAAGCTTAACTGACTGAGCCACCCAGGTGCTCCTATAATGTTAATCTTATTATGCTTGATGGTGTCTATGAGTTTCTTCAATATATTTTGTTTTTATTATTCTTTTTTCTCTCTCTTCTTCAGCTTTATTGCTTTCTAGAGTGCATTTTAAATTTCAGTTATTGAGCTCTTCATCTCTGGTTCTTTTCTAGTTTTATATCTCTTAAAATTTTTTTTTAAGTTTATTTATTTTGAAAGAGAGGTAGAGCACACACACAAGCAGGGGAGGGGCAGAGAGGAGAGCCAGAATCCCAAACAGGTTCTGCACCATCTCTCTATTGAGGGTCTCACTGAGGTCCTCTACTCTCTTCTCAGGTCCAGTGAGCATTTTTATAACCATTATTTTAAATTTTCTATCAAGAAAAAATCTCTATTAGTCATATTATTTATTTCTGTTTCATTTAGCTCTCTTGTTTTGATTTTCTCCTGTTCTTTTATTTGAGACATATTCTTCTGTCTCCTCATTTTGTCACGTTCTCTATCTATGTGTTAGGAAAGTCAGCTACATCTCTTCCTCTTGCAAGTAGTGGCGTTATGTAGAGGTGGTCCTATAGTGCCCTGTAGTGCAATGTCCCCTGTTCACCGGAACCTGATTCTTCAGGGGTTTCTTTAATGTGCATTGCATACACCCTACTATTGTGGGTGAGCAACATTTGCCTTCAGTCCAGTCACCTGCAATGATTTTCTTTGCTCTTTGTGGGTAAGATTTCATCCCTGCGTTGTTAGTGGGCCAGTCTCGGGGCTGCCTTGGTCTTGGGTTGAGTCAGATAAGACATCTGCCAGAGCTGCAGTAGATCTGAGCTGCAGGGTACTGTCCCTGTGTTGTCCCCTGAGAAGTTTTTGTAGGTAGGCGTGGCTTGCAGTTTGACCAGATGTCTGCTCCCAGCCCACTGGTGGGGCATTAGTTAGACTGATATGTGTGGGTATCTTTCCCTTTCCTTAGGGCAGGTCACTTTGGAGTGGTGCTGGCCTGTGTGTACAGTGCCAGGCTTGTGGCAGTGCTTTGGACCAACTCCTGCAAGGGCATATTGGAGGGAAGAGATCTGCAGAAGAATGCAGGGTCTAGGCAGTTAGCAAGGTTGGTGCTGGTCCTTTGAGGGAGGGGCCTTGCAGCCACCTGGGAAAACTCTTGCCAAGGATGGGATGGAGGGCATGTGTCTGCAGCACATGGGTTGTAGTGGAGCACACTGTTACCAAGCTAGGTGGAGAGGGTTGGCACTATGCTGGTTCCCACAGGTGTCTGTGCAACTAGGTTAGGGGTTCAGGGAAGGAGATGGCACTTGCCCACTGGTCAGATGTCTTTGGAGAAGTCACCCAAAGATCCTGTTCCTCTAGCACCACGCTCTGAGGTTGAGAACTAGATCTCCCTCATATACCCCATGCAGTTCTCAAACTGTTGCTTCTCTGTTGTATGTCAGCAGTGCTGTTTGTTTGCTTTCTCTTTAAAGGTGCGGACTTAGATATCTATCACCCTCTGGCTCTCCCAGAGCTGAGTCCAGTGATATTTAAAGTCTAGATGTTAAGCACCACTCCTTGTAAGAACTTCTGATGTTAGGCATCTCTGGTTTTCAAAAATCCCCCAAAGTTATGCCAATTTGTCTTCTACTGCAGATTGCCCAAGCCTGGGGTACCTGATGGGGGTTGTTCCTCTCCCCTTTTTGCCCTGTGGTATCCCTCCCACAGGGACTGTGGTTCCTGTTCATATCTCTACCCTTCTACTCTCGTTATAGTGTGGTCTCTTGTCTACATTTAACTGTAGAGAGTCTGTTCTGCCAGGCTTCGGGGCATCTTCTGGGTTGTTTACACCGATGTGGGTATTATCTAGGTGTGTTCATGAGACGAGGTGAGTCCAGGATCTTCTCCACTCCACCATCCTCCTTAGAAGTCTCCACAGAGTTCTTCCTTTTATGGTTTACAATTCACTCAGTTTTACTATGGTTATGATATAAAAACTAGATATCTAAACTAGGTAGATGTTGGGTAATAATCACCATGAATTTCACATTTTTTCATTGCCCTCCCCAAACTCCATACCTATTAGCAGTGAATATCTGTTTTCTTCTGACACTCCACACGTGTGGCCCCGCAGTCCTACTTAACTACCAATCGACTTTCTGCTGTCTCCATGGGTTTGGCTCTTCTGGATATTTCATTTATATGGAATCATACAATATGTGTCCTCTGTGTCTGGCTTCTTTTGCTTAACATAATGTTTCCAAGGTTCATCCATGCCATAACATGTGTCAGAACTCTATTCTTACTTATGGCCAAATAATATTCCATTGCATCGATATTGGTATTTTCCCATCTATTTATTACTTGATGGGAATTTAGTTTTTTTCAACTCTGCTTTTTCCAGATGTATGTTTCCAATTCTCTTGGGTATATACCTAAAAGTGATATTTTGTCAGGTCATATGGTAGCTCTGCTAAACTTTTTGAGGAACTGCAAATTGTTTTCCAAGGCAACTGGACCATTTGGATTCCCACCAGCAGGTTATGGGGATTTCATTTTTTCCATATTCTTCCTAGCACTTGTTATTTTCCAGGTTTGTTTTTTTTTTTTGATGTTGTTGTTTACTTCATTTCATTCTTTTTTAAGGTTTTATTTTTAAGTAGTCTCCACACCCAGTGAGGGGCTTAAACTCACAACTCTGCAATTAAGAGTCACATGAGCCACTGACTGAGCCAGCCAGCCACCCCTCATTTTGTTTTTGATTCTAGCAATTCATGTGGGTATGAAGGGGTATCTCGTTACCGTTTTGATTTGTATTTCCTTTAGTGACTATTGATGTTGAACATTTTTTCTTGTGCAGTTGGTCACTTGGAGAAATGTCCATACAAACCCTTTATTCATATTTTTATTATTGAATTGTTTGAGTTCTTTACATATTCTAGACACAGACCTCTAATCAGATATATAGTTTGACAATATTTTCTGTTTACATTGTCTTTTCATTTTATTGATGGTATCATATGAAGAACAAAAGTTCAATTTTGATTAAGTCCAATTTACCTGTTTTTCTTTCTTTTTTTTCTTTTGATTGATGTGTCATTGGTGTTTTTTTTTTCCCCCCAAAAGCCCTGCATGTTAAGCTTTTTTTCACAGAGTGTACTCTGAAATAGTCAAATAAAGATGAGTCCTGGTAATGGAGCTTTTAAGTGAGCTATCAGAGAGGAAAATCTCTGGGGATAGGGCTTTTAGGGGTCTCCAAATCCATTATGTCTCCCCCAGTGGCTGCTAAATTACTATTTTTTACAGGTACTCTAGTTGTGAGGCTGTTGAATTTTAAGGCTCCCATAAAGCTGAGGAGAGAGGGATGGGAGGAGGGAGTGTTAAAATGCTACAAAGGCTTATTGTTCGTCTGTTTTTTATTAAGATTCATCTTTTTTTCTGAATAAACACTTCTCAGAATGTAGTGGGCCTTTAGTTAATTTCCATTATTCCAATGAATTTATTTTAAGAGTTTTTGTTAGTGTTTTCATTACTTTTATGGAGGAGAAGATTTTGCAGGGATTGTTACTACATTATTCAGAATGTCTACATCCAGAAGTGAATTGCTGATACACAGAAAGCTTGGATAGATCTCAAGAGAATTATGCTGAGTGAAAAAAAAAATCTCAAAAGGTTACATACCATATGGTGCCATTTATATAACATTCTGTTAATTTAAAAAATTACAGGTATGGATTACAGTCTAGGGTTGGCAAGTGTTATGGAAATGAGGAGGGAAAAGATGTGGTTCTAAAAGCAAAGCAGTTATGAAAGTCCTAGATGGCGCCTTCTTCTCACAGAACGCTATTTCATCTACACTGAAAATCTGCTGTTTAGCATAGTCACCATCATTAATTATTTTAGTTAGATCTGGGTAGCTTGCTGCAGCCGCTCTATCCGTACTTACTACTTTGTCTTGCACTTTCGTGTTATGGAGACAGCTTCTGGGTTTTTTTGTTTGTTTGTTTTATGTTTATTTTTATTTATTTTGAGAAAGAGAGAATCCAAAGCAAGCTGTGTTCTGTGAGTGTGGAGCCCAACACAGGGCTTGATCTCATGAGATTATGACCTGAGCTGGAATCAAGAGTCAAAGGCTTAACCAACTGTGCCACTCAGGTGTCCCGAGACAGCTTCTTTCCTTCAACCTCATAAATAAATTTCTGCTTCCTTCACATTTTTCTTCTGAAGCTTTCTCACCTCTCTCAGCCTTTCTAGAACTGAAGAGAGTTAGGGCTTTGCTCTAGATTAGGCTTTGGCTTAAGGGAATGTTGTGCCTTCTATTCCGATCACTAAAACAGCAATAAGGCTATTTAACTTTCTAATCATCCATGTGCTCACTGCAGTAGCACTTTTAATTTCCTTTAGGAACTTTTCCTTTGCATTCTAAACTTAGCTGTTTGGTGCAAGAGACCTAGCTTTTGGCCTGTTTTGACTCTTGACATGCCTTCCTCACTGAGCATAATCATTTCTAGCTTTTGATTTAAAGTGAGAGAAGTGTAACTCTCCCTCTCCTTTGACCACTTAGAGGCCACCGCAGGGCTACTCAATGGCCTAATTTCAATATTGTTGTATCTCAGGGAATAGAGAGAACCAAGGAGAGGAAGGAGAGACAGGGACACAGCAGGCCAGTGGAGCGGTCAGAACACACAAAACAATTAACCATTAAGTTCTGTCATCTTATATGGGTGAGATTTGTGGTACCCCAAAACAGTTACTACAGTAACACCAAAGATTATAGACCACCATAACGAGTATAATAATGAAAATTCAGAAATATTGCAAGAATTGCCAAAATGTGACACAGAAACACAAAGTGAGGTAATGCTACTAGAAAAATGATGCCAAGAGATAGGCTCAATGTAGGAATGCCACAAAGTTTCAATTTGTAAAAAAAAACACCCACAATATTTGTGAAGTGCAATAAAACAAAGCACAATAAATCAAGGTGTACCTATATTACGAAACTACAATAATTGTAACAGCACACCATGGAATAAATAGACACATAGGTCAATGGAACATAACAGAGAGTCCAGAAAAAAAACTCCTGCATATGAAGTCAATCAATATTTGGCAAGGGAGCCAAGAATACCCAATAAGGGAAGAATAGTCTCTAACAAATGGTGCTCGGAAAACTGGATATAACTATATAGAGAAAAATGAATAGGACCCTTAGCTTAGAGATCTTATTTTAAATACTTGGTTGTGCCTTACCTTTCTCCAAATCTTCTGAGTCTCCTGACAAGCAATTCAGTTGACTGATTCCATCTCTCAATCCTTTATCTTCTCTTGAACATTCACAAACACAGCTGGTAGACATGGAAAAAAGGAAGGACCTGTGTTCCTAGAAAATCAGAAACTGACTATGTTAATCCTTGACATTTCAGAGACCTTAAACATTGTATCATACAGTTATGTTAATACTGATTCCAGTTGTAATTCAAAATTTCATGATGAGAAATGTGTATAGACTTTTGATAAATTTAGATTATAGTTTGAAATAAAATGACATAATCATATCTCTAAATCTGAACCTCATACTGTGCAAACAAATTCAAATTTAGAGGCTGTTTTACTGCTCCTCAAACATATATTAAAATGGTTTTCAGTAAGCACATAGAACCAAGGTAATATTTGAGAAAGTATACTTTCTTATTACCTTTGACATATTTAATATCATAACTGTGAATTTAAATATAAGAAAACTTCAAAATTTATTAAATTAACTCAATGCTCTGATTTCAGATTACTGAACTGAATTTGAACTGAAATGGTCAAAATATAATACTAAAAATAAGTAGTATAAATATCAAATATAATATTAAAAATAAATGCATAATGTATACTAAAAATCATACTATGTCTTTTGATATACAAAACTTATAATCTGATCACTGGAGGGTTTTTTGGGTTTTAGCTTGAACTAATACCAATTTTTCATTTTCTTCCTCAATTATGCTGAGATGATTTTGTATTAAGTCTGGAGATCTCTTTATTCAGAGTTCTTATTATGGGGTGCAGAAATTCCAGATTTAGTGCTCTATGGGGCATAAAAACTAGGCTGAAGGACAGAAATCTCAGCAGACCAACTGAGATTTTACTTTCCCAGTCCTATGCTTGAGGTGGTGTACATATCAAAAAATGGTGTAGACTTCATCATATATGATACTTAGGAGGGAAGAAGATGCACTAGAAAGGGCCCTGATTAACGAGACATGAAACACAGTTCTAATTTCAGTGTTATTAGTATCTAGCAGTGTGACCCTTGTATATTATATAAAGTTCTTTAGGTTTAAATAAGAAAAGTATTCTATGATTCTAATTGAAAAATCAAGGATCACCTATTGATTAAAACAATATAAAGGGGTGTCTTGGGTAGTTCAGTCAGTTGAGCATTCCACTCTTGAGTTCGGCTCAGGTCATGATCCCAGGATCGTGGGATGGAGCCCCACATAAAGCTCTGTACTGGGCGTGGAGCCTGCTTCAGATTCTCTCTCTCCTCCTCTGCCCCTCTCCTCCATTCTCTCTCTCTCTCTGTAAAACAATATAAAGAACAATATAAAGAAATTTAAGGTACCTAAAGATTATTTTTAAAATAGAAATTTTTATAATGTATATTATATTGTTAAGATCTAGGATATGCACAGTCCTATTTTACGGTAACACCTTAAATGTTTTTTCTCAGCTCTGTTCAAGGCACTTCGATTGGTGTTATTAGGAATATAAAGATGAAGTAGACCTTATCTTCCCAGCTCTTATGAAACTCACCAGTCAACAGATGCACCCTCTCTTCTAAGCTGTTTCCTTTCTCTCAGAGGAAAAAACTGCATCCTAATTCAAAGAAAAAATTAAGAAATACATCTCTATCTCTATGAGCTCCATTTCTTTCTAAGTTTATTTTTATTAAAAGATTGTTTTTAAAGTTTTACTTATTTTAAGTAATCTTTACATCCAACATGGGGCTTGAACTCATGACCCTGAGATCAAGAGTCACATGCTCTTCGGATGAGCCAGCCAGGTCCCCCTCTATAAGCCTCCCTTTCTTCCTCCAGGTTTGGAAGAAGAAGGGTTGTGGCTCTCGTTCCGGTATGACCCTGACCCTGGGGCTTTGGTCCATCTCTTCCCTTTCCCTGAGCTTCTGGGCTCATGCTCCTCATTATTCTTTCAATGGATTTTTGCCCATGCATAGTAAAGTGTTTAAGACTCAAAGCACCCAAAACCACGACCTGCGGTATTCTCTCCTTCACTAGGTACCATCCATTCCCTTGTAAAGAACAGCCCAAGCTTGCTGTTTCCACTCCCTCACGTCTTACCATGTGAGGGAAGATGGGTTACTGTTGACACTGTGCTGTTGTCCTGGAGAAGGTCCCACATTACAGATTCTGCTGATTGTTTCTTTATAGTGGTTTTAATTCATCCTTCTGGCTGGTCTTTCCTGTCAACTGGAAGTTTGTTCTCAAGGCTTAATTAGATTCAGGCTAAACATTTTTGGCATTTATTTTTATAAAAACACGAATTTTTGTTGTTGTTGTCATGTTATAAGAAGGGCTGTGAGGCTTGGACTTGCCTGTGCCTTTTAGGGGCTGGGTAAACCCATATTTGGCTTGTGGCTAAGTAAAGCTTCATCTCACTCATTCTAATTAATTCTCTCTAAATTTCTGCCCCCAAGCAAATCTTCAAATTTGAAACTTCTTTGCAAAATACCACCAGTGGCCAAATCAAGTTTCTGTGATGTGGCATGGCTGGCTGTACCCTGAAGAGATACAGGGAAGATGTGTTACAGAACTGATTACTGTGATGAGAGACAGTGGTTCAATCCAGCAGGATGCTGCAGCATATATCTACCAATTCCCATCATTCCTTGCTTAAGGACTGCCCTGGGGGCATGCACTTCTCCTCAAACTCCTGTGCTGTTGCAAGAGCATCGCCGAAGAGAATGATCTTTCAAGAGAAAGCTCTGAGTCGGAAAAGCAAAGTGGCCTGTTACCACGGTCTGGGAGCGCCCCCATAGCTGCAGCTGAAATCAGAAGTTGGTGGGACGTGGGACGCCACCGTGCATCTACCAGTGTCTCCAAATCTAATCTGACAACTAGATTGTCAGATACACTGACAGCATTGTCCCCTTAGTCAACCATGACAGAGACAACTAATTGCCCTTCTTCATCCTCCTCTTTTCCTTTTGGTAATATGAGAGCTGTTGGCATGTCGGATGAGTAAGAAGACTAAGCAGTAGGTGCCCAGAGAAGAGGGGATTGGAAACGAATGTAGGCAATCAGGGAGAGAATTTGACCTCTGAAGTCTTAATTTCTGCCATTTCTAGGAATACTTGGGCTGGGACAGACCTGAATGAAAAGGATGTGATGAGTGTGTGTGTGTGTGTGTGTGTGTGTGTGTGTGTGTGTGTGTTTGTGTGTGTGTAAAGCATCTAGGGCACATTTGTTTGTAAAAAATCATTATCTAGGATTACATGGAATTTATCTTTTGGGTGTGAATTCATTGTGGAAGGAGGGAGCTTTGAAATGACCGCCATATAGGTAAAGCCTGCATGCTACTGTGAATTGCCTGCATTTGAATACAGGAAACCTGGACTTGTCTATATTAAAATATATTAGTTTATTAGTCTATTTAGTAACAGACACTGAGTTTTAGCTGGGCACAGAGCTATCCCTTTAATGAGTATTTCCCAGTCAACCTTCCAGGTGGATATGGTGATATCCCTAAGTTCTCCCCAGTGAAAAATGGCAAAATTATGAAAAGTCCATTAAAAAAGGAATTTTTTTGCATTTCCTCTTTCCCCTTTCCTATAGGCTGCACTATAGATAAAATTCTGGTGAGTGTGCTTTGCCTACGAGGATGAAGACGACTCACTAGGAATTGGAAGAAAAAGGATAAAGGAACCTGGGTTCATGAAGAACTTCACTGAACAGAACCACCCAGCGGACCCATGACTACTCACTTCTGGACTCAATGGAGACAAACAAGTTTCCATCTTTGATCTTAGGGCCTCTGGCACAGAAGTTTGGCTTAAACACTAACACATATACAAGCAAGAATCTTGGGAGATAGCTTATGGTCCTTCCTTTCACATACACCCAATAGTTCTCTCATCCCTAAACATACAATTATAGGTCCAGCTCAGTCTCTTTACCCTTTCATGTCTATGTCTTCCTCCTCAAGCCCAGCACTGTCGCCCCTACTAAGGACCACGTCATCTCACTGGACTACAGCAGCATTCCCTTAACCGTTCTTGTTCCCACAGTCTTGCACTGTCAATACATTCAGGAGAAGAGTCTCAAGAAAACAGATTGAGTTGTGCCAAGTCCCTACTTAGAAACTCTCAATAAATTCACACTCTAGGCAAAAACAGTCAACTCCTTGACATGGCATACAAAGCTTCCAAGATCTGATGCTAACCAACATTGTCAGGTTGTTTTCATTCCAAACTTCCCCTCATATCCTAGGATCCGGTCAAAACAAAATACATGCTGTAACTTGAACATTCCCACTGTTGGCACTCTTATGGTCTCTGTAGGACTAGAGCCCCTTATTGAAGGTATTTCCTTATCTGTCTTCCTCAACATTCCTATCCCCCAACTTCACCTGTTACAAATGACCAAACTTGGCTATCCAGACAGGAATATCTGCCAGGAATGATCTGCCAGAGATATCAGAAAATATTGCCTTTCTCTGCTGGGGTTTTTAAGTTGGTAGGATGTGGGCCTTGGGCATCCTGGTAATAATTTTTGCTGCCATGTCATAAAATCTAGCCTGACAGAAGATAGAGATTATGATTTATACAATATCTTTCTGCAGCATTCTACAAGAAAGAATCTGTAAATTTTAACATGATACATGTTGACCCAGAATAAAAGACTATCTCTACCAGGCACTCTTTTTTTTTTTTTTTAATGTTTGTTTATTTTTGAGAGAGAGAGAGAGAGAGCAAGAGAGAGAGACAGAGCATGAGCAGGGGAGGGACAGAGAGGAGACACAGAATCCGAAGCAGGCTCCAAGCTCTGAGCTGTCAGCAGAGCCTGACACAGGGCTCGAACTCACAAGCTATGAGATCAAGCCCTGAGCTGAAGTCAGACACTTAACCCATTAAGCCACCCACATGACCCTCTCCTAGGCACTCTTGCAGTTAAGTGTGGCTATGTGGTTAAGACCTGGCCAGTGTCATGTGACTGGAAGTGATGTATATAACTTCCCTTATAGGGAAGGGTCGTATGTCCCCTTCCCCTCTTCCTTACACTTGGAATGTGGACATGAGTGTGAACCAGCTTGGACCATGTGGACCAGGACCACACCGGAGGAATAGCAGAATGAGAAAACAGCCTGCTCTCACACGAGTTTCTAGACGACAGGCAACATAACAGACTGGAGTTTTACAAGAGAATCCTCTATGTTATTAAAACAGCTCTAGGGTCACCACATACTACAACCACACCTAGATGATAACTAATCTATAAACTGAGAGGAAGACATTATCCCATCGTATCTTCTCTATACAAAGAAAGTCATAGGGACATTGAGACTCTGATCAGACTCTGCCTTGAAGTGAGACCCGCTGCTATTTGCTAGTTAGCCCAGAATTAAGGAATAGTTTTCTTTCCCCTCCCTCAACATTCCTAAGATATGGTTTTTCAATATGCTAAAATTGCTTTGGAGGTGAATCTATTAAAAGGTTAATTCCAGTGCAGAGGTAACTATCCACAGAGTAGAAATAGTTACTGAGAAAATATGTCTCAAAATGGAGGAAATGATATGCCACAATATCTGTTCCTTACCTGCCCCGTGTCTAAGACCATGTTTAGTCCATTAAGGTTAAAGAAACAAGGAACTGGAGCTGATGGAATAGATTTGGGTGACAGGATGGCCCAGAGTGAAGGAAAGGGCACACAACCCATTGCCTCTGTGGTACTCTAAGACTTGGCAGCTTCTGTGAACACCATTTTCCTCCTTCATCAAACAATAATAAACAAACAAAAACCAAACCAAACCCAAACTGGTTTGTATATATCTAATCATTTGATGGTTCTAAAAGTAGCTTATCAAAAACAAAAATGAACTACTGGGACCTGATCAAGATAAAAAGCTTCTGCACTGCAAAAGAAACAATCAAGAAAACTAATAGGCAACTGACAGAACGGAAAAAGATATTTACAAATGACATATCGGATAAAGAGCTAGTATCCAAAATCTACATGGAACTTACCAAACTCCACACCCAAAAACAAATAATCCAGTGAAGAAATGGGCAGAAGACACGAATAGACACTTCTCCCAAGAGGACATCCAGATGGCCTACAGATACACGAAACGATGCTCAGCATCACTCATCATCAGGAAAATACAAATCAAAACCACACTAAGATACCACCTCATGCTGGTCAGAGTGGCTAAAATGAACAAATCAGGAGACTATAGATGCTGGCGAGGGTGTGGAGAGACGGGCACCCTCCTACACTGTTGGTGGGAATGTAAATTGGTGCAGCTGCTCTGGAAAACGGCATGGAGGTTCCTCAAAAAACTATCAGTATAAGTCCTCTATGACCCAGCAATAGCACTGCTAGGAATTTACCCAAGGGATACAGAAGTGCTGATGCATAGGGGCACATGTACCCCGATGTTCACTGTGGCACTTTCAACAATAGCCAAGTCATGGAAAGAGCTTAAATGTTCATCAACTGATGAATGGATACAATAGAATGCTACATGGCAGTGAGACAGAATGTAATCTGGCCATTTGTAGCAACATGGATGGAACTCGAGGGTGTCATGCTAAGTGAAATAAGTCAGGCAGAGAAGGACAGATACCATATGTTTTCACTCATAAGTGAAATAGGAGAAACTTAAAGGACCATGGGGGAGGGGAAGGGGAAAAATAGATATGGGGAGGGAGGGAGGCAAACCATAAGAGACTCTTAAATACTGAGAACAAACTGAGGGTTGATAGGGGTGGGGGAGAGGGAAAAATGGGTGATGGGCATGGAGGAGGGTACTTGCTGGGATGAACACTGGGTATTATATGGAATCCAACTTGACAATAAACTATATTTAAAAGATATGAAAAAAAAGCTTATCAATTCTCTTACGATTGCTACATTTTCTAGAGATAATTTTTCCTCATACTTTCTATATTTGCTATAATAAATACTTCTTAAATTAGTTGTAATGATGAAATGGTGTTGTTGAAGATGTGGGTGAGAGCTAATGAGAGGACAGGGAAACTGAAACAGCCAAGAAGCACACATAAAATGATCCCAAAAGTTCAAATGTAGGCAGACTAGAGATGTCTACATTTTGGTGGCCACAACTTGGGATTTCAAAGACAAACTTTCTTTTAAAGTTTAGTGGACAGGGGCACCTGCGTGGCTCAGTTGGTCAAGCATCTGACTCTTGATTTTGGCTCAGGTCATGATCTCACAGTTCACTGAGTTCGAGCTCTGCATCAGGCTCTGTGCTGACTGCGTGGAGCCTGCTTGGGATTCTCCCCCCTCCCCCCAAATAAATAAACTAAAGAAAGTGTAAAAAAAAAAAGTTTAATGGACTAATATGGAGCTGCAAACTTTTTTATAAATTTCCAACTTATGAACAAGAAAACAAATTCAATTAAATAATTTTACTTTGCAATTCATTCATTGTGTTTTATATATTTTCCTCATTTCTGTACAAACTGATTAAAATGACATCAGGCAGGGTGCCTGGGTGGCTAAGTCGGTTAAATATCCGACTTCAGCTCAGGTCATGTTCTCACAGTTTGTGAGTTGGAGTCTATTGGGCTCTGTGCTGACAGCATGGAGTCTGGAGCCTGCTTTGGGTTCTGTGTCTCCCTCTCTCTCTGTCTCTCCCGTTCATACTTTCTCTCAAAAAGAAATAAACAATAAAAAAATTAAAAAAATAAAATGACATCAGGCAAAGCACTGATTTCTAGTTTAATAAGCAGTCAGTAGCAAACTGATTATATTTTAAATAGATTCCTATGGGTAGGTGCCCTCTTCCAAACACTTGTTGACCTGGTCATTAGGATAAATAACTCCTGCTATTTAGGTATATGTCTAATAAAAAGTTGTGATGTTGGCAGTTTGAAATATCTGGAACCTATAGTTTGCTTTGAATTTCCATTAAACACAGTTGTCTTAGACAGTAATCATATGCATAACATACATGCATAACCTTTCCAAGTTTCAAAGTTTCAAAATACATTAGCTCATTTGATTCATTTCTTTAAGTCACTTAGTTACTTAACTATTCTTTTTGTTAATGTTTGTTTATTTTTGAGACAGAGCATGAGAGAGGAGGGGCAAGAGAGAAAGAGACAGAGAATCCCAATAGGGATAGAGCCCAGTAGGGTTCTAACTCACGAACCATGAGTCCATGATTTTGAGCTGAAATCAAGAGTCAGACGCTCAACTGAGCCACCCAGGCGCCCCATAGTTACTTAACTATTCTCGTGTTAATCATCATGAAGAAATTTGAACTACAGAAATGTCAAATTTGTCTGTTGTGAGGTACCCGTTAATATTCACATCCTTTAGATGGTAACTATATATTATTTCTTTAGCTCTATTTTAGGAACGACTTAATAATGGTCTTCTCCCCTTATGAACATTTGAGCAATATGCCTTGTGAAAAAAATGTGGATTCCTTTTGTAGAAGTGTTCTTGGGACTGTCACAAGTGTTCTTATCCTGAGTGTGTGAAAGAACTTCAGAAGTGTCATAATAACCTTGAAATTATGAAAGCATGAACATGTACATTTTTCTGGGCAACGAGTCAAAAGCTTTCATCAGATTTATCAGATCCAGGTACAAAACAGAAAAAACTTTACAACTATATGAGAAATAAAGGAACTATAAATTTAATCCTAAACCCAAATTAAGCGAATTATTTGGTAAATTAGCCTTTCATCCTTGTGAAAATGCCAAAGATACTTATCACTTGATAGTATGTGAAATAACTTGGATTCTCTGAGCTTTTCAGACTTAAAGATACAAAAAACAATACTTAAGATCCTTCTAAATCTTACAAAGAATAGCTCCTGCAAACAATATTTTACTGAGCATTTGCCAAAAAACGTGTCAATTCATGTAAAATGGAGACAAAGTTGCTTTCCCATCAAGAAGGGACGTCAGCACGGCTAGCTGTGTCACTCCCGCCACAAGCAAGGGTCTTCTACATTGATTAGAGACACTAAATTAAGAGTTCAGAAGGTCTGGATTCTAGTGCCATTTTTATTTGTAACTAAGCACATACAAATCACTTATCTATAAAATAATGGATAACATCTATTCCCTATTCACAAATATATCATGAAACCAAAATTCTTCCCCCAAAAAACTTCTTTGTAAACCACGATATTACTGCTCATTAGCTTATACTTAACTCAAAGGATGAAAATGACAAACTGCAGCATTTGTCTTTTATCAGTTAGTTGCACACCTTAATTCTGCAGATGGACAATTTAGTTGGGATCAGCACTGTCCGACTTCAACCTTACAAAACAAAAAGCTATATAAAAGAAGTTACTGGTAAAGAAAAGTTGGCCAAAAAATAACACTATTAATAAACAGCTTTCTAAGCTGAGACCAGTGCTTATAACAACATCCCTGATATCAAAAAGAACAAAAAGTAGCCTTAGTCCACTGAAGCATGTTTGCTGTTTTGAGGGAAAACATTCTTAGGAACATATTGCTAGAGCAAGAATCTTATTTCACTAGAAATCATGTTAAACAGGAGTGTCTTATGGACTCTTCAGATGCCCAGTGAAAATGGCTAAGACAACATCTGTGTGCTTGTTTTTTTAAAATCCTTTTCTCTTTCCCTCTCTTTTTTCATTCAAAATTCAGTTCCCTATCCTGGAGCACACTTCTTGGTACTGTGCCATGGTGTGAAAAATGTTAGCATTCCATTACTAGAGAATAAACAAAAGAGGAACTAACATGTTGAACAAAGACGCAGAAAGAGGAGCCTAAGTCGGTATAGAAAAATGTATGGGCTATATATAAGCATCTATATTACGTACACCGTTTATCATGGATATGCGTTTTGACAATCGTATGTATTAAGAGACCCTCAAAACGTAAGCACCTATATTTCGTTGTACTTAACAATATCAATTTTGTGTGACTTAGTCTCTATTTCTGGATTTTCCCTTACTTATGGTGATACAAAAACAAACAAAAGACAAAAAACAAAGACTGGAGCATGGTTCACAGAGAAATACCCTAATAAAATAACCATGTACAGAACTGCTCGGGAAATATTTTAGAGGAAACGTACTTTCACTATTGGCCCCAAATGCCATCACCCACTTATGGTCTTTGACTGTCAACTTAATAATACAAAAATACCTTCGAGCTGATAATCATATACAGTGACTTACAAAACTGGACAGAACATTTCAATGCTACTCAAAACAACAACTCCATACACAGCTTACAGTTTTAAAGTTTTCTGCGGGCACTTGATTTTATAGTTGATAGACACAGTAACTACTGATCTCAATAAAACACTCTTTTTAGCTTAAACGTATTTTCAAAACCAGTATTGCCTCACAAGAACAGTAAAGAGTAAATCACTTCCTCCTGAAGAATCCTCTAAGATGAACACCAAAACTATACAGCCAAAATATTTTAGGAAAGCATATAAACTTTTTTTAAGACTAGGCATGACCAATGGATAAAAATTTACATTACTCAAGCATATGTCCAGTGAACAAAAGGACTGTTCCTTTGATTCAATGAAGCATGTATCAGGGATAGATTAAAAATATGATCTTACAAAGCAAGTTGCCTTTCTTTTTCTTTCTTTCTTTCTTTCTTTTTTTGGTTTAGAAGGGTGTTTAAATGATTGGTGACATTACTAGAATGGATATTTTTTAAGATGGAAAAAATGGTCACTTTTAGAAAATACACATTTTATATTCCAAAATTAAAAATGAAATTTCTTTTAAAGCAGTGGAATCCTGTTTTTTTTTCTTTTTGTGAGCTCTTAAGACAATTCTGCACATTATCAAAATGAAATCCCTTTTTTATAACCTCTATATATATCCAATTTTTTTTCTTTGAATCAAGGAGAAAACCAAACCAAATTTAACAAACTATAATATTAAAAACTGGCTAGTCCAAAACTTGGGAAATCTACTATTTTCATTATTCTGACAGAAAATATAAACCTTCAACTCCCTACGAACAACTTCTAGTCCAATTTTATACTAGGAAATTAAGAAGTTAAATTCCTTGCAGCACTAAGTAGAATTATGAAGTTAACAGAAGACTAAGGTAGATCATTAAAATTTAAACAGCATAACTAACCAAAACAAACCATTGGTGCAACAAATACTTAAACAATGAAAAAAACCATGAAGCATTCTAATCATCTAGATAGTTTGTTTTCTGGCATATTTTAATCTCAATTTTTAGCACAGTAATTATATAGGTTGATTTGATGGACTGTTAAAATTTTGTAACATTACATTAATAATTCCAACATAACCCTTTCTAAACCGAATCTGCAGTCCTAATCAATATTTTTTTTTGAAAAAGGAAAGAATATTTTTTAAAGATACATTCCATAGGAGTAGAAACGTATTAGTGCTTCAAAATATTTACAATGAACCCTGCTGATCCTGTGCATTTCGCTGAGGTGCTACCTGGACCCAGACTTCATCATCAGAAAAAGAACTTGAACTTCCAGACTCTGAGTCCAGCTCACTGAATCCATCTAAGTCCCATTCAGTACTAGACTCACTCCGTGCATCATCTTCCTCAGTGATGAAACTCTGCCCAGGTTCAAGGCAGGAAGGATAAACACGAGCACACAGGCAAATAAAACCAGAGTCAAACTGCAAAAGACCTAACATGGTACCTATATTAATCCACTGGTCTTCCCTAGTATCGTATTCGTAAACAGTCACCCGGTTTTTTTTCCACTGAGGGGTGGTAGAAGTGATGAGAAGCAACTTTTGGCCATGATTGACAATCTGGTAGTTGTGGGTCTCTGAGTCCAAGGGAATATTACTAATCCGCCTCCATTCTCCCCTGGCTGGGTTATAGACCTTCATGACTGGGATGTCACAGATACAATAGATCTCATCATTGAAGACACAGGCTTCCTGAAAGTCACTACGTTTAAGAGAAGCACAGTTCAGCCACATATTGTGGCTAGGATCATAGCATAGCATACGCTTACTATTCACAGCATAAAGATAGTTCTGAACCACTATTAGTTCAAAGGAATAGAAGGAATGGGGTACAGGAGCCACCAGTGCCCACTGGTTTCTCTGAACACTGTAGCATTCCACTTCCTTCAATTTGACCCCAGTAATGGGGTCTCGCCCACCCAAAATGTAGATGTAGCCATTGAGGTAGGCCACATCCATGCCCTCCCGACACAGCAGGCGGTCAGCAAGCTGCTGCCAACTATTCCGGGCTGGCTTATACACCCACAGGTCTTTCCTGGGCTGGGCAGCCAGGTAGATGTCATGGTCTGGAGAGACACAGACAGCTGAGGAGGTGATAGTCTTAGTGTGAGCCAAGCTGGTTAAAGGGGATGGCATTGTGTAAATGTCCCCTGAGTATGGGTCGTAGCAGAGAAAGGGATCTCTGGGATGTCCAAAGAAGATCACCATCTCCTTGGCACACATACCCAGTCTCTGAGGTGGATTTTCTGCTACAGATACAACAGAGCTGCTGCTGCTCTCTGGCTTTGGTACCACAGTCTTGTACAACTTGTCACCATAGCGCATCTGCAGGGCCCCTTCAATAAGGTCCAGACAGTACTTTTTCACAATGGGCTTGGTCAGCAGCCCTTGCAGGTAATCCTGATCTTCATCTCTGAAGTGTGTCCAGCGGACACACTTGAAGACTTCTGCAGCGTTGGGACCCCGCTCCTTGGGAGATGCCTCTAGCCACTGCACCGCCACGTGACACACTGTCCGCTCACTCTCTATGTCTAGACTATCCAGACGCAGAACGGCCAGCAGCTGGGCCAAGCTCAGATCTGCCAGACTCTCCTCCCGAACTGAACCCATCCGGCTAAGCTGCTTGAAGTTGTGGGCTATGAAGGACTGGGCCTGTGATCGCAGCTTGTGATGGTCGAAGGCATCAGCGAACTTGAGAATGGCGGTGCAGTTGGCCAGGTCAAGGCGGCGGGCTAGGAAGGAGGCACAAGCTTCCCGCACGTACTCGAGCTGCAACATGTCAGAGGCCGCGTAAAGGCGTTGCACATTGGCCTCACTTAGAGACACGCGACCTGTGTAGCAGTAGTCGACCAGCACCTCGAAGGACTCGGCATCCACATCATGCATGGTGACATTTGCCTGGTGGCTCTCATACATGCCACCTGTGAACATGCTCTTGAAATAGGGACACGCGGCAGCCAGCACGTTACGGTTGCAGGAAAAAAGGCGGCCAGTGCCAGGCCCGCTGCCAGGTGTCACCACTTCGATGGTCACATCACATAACAGCCGCGCGTCGTAAAAAGACTTCAGCTGCGCCAGCAGGGCCGCAGAATGAGCCGTGTCCTTCAGCTCCTCCGGGCCCGTGAAAAAAGCTGAAACAGAAGGCTTGGAAACCCTCTTGGGCCGCCTCCCGCCGCGGGGACTGGCTAGGCGGCGAGAGCGCGGAGCTTCTTCCCGGGACTGCATGGTGGAGATGGCGGCGGGGTACGAGGGCGAGAATGGATGCAAGGACCGGGCTCTGACTCCTCCTCGCCCTCTTCTCGCTGGCGCTAAATCGCGGCGTCCCTGAATAAGCAGGGGCCGCACTTACTTAACTCAGCCCTATGCCGCGGTACCGCCTCCCTTTATCGCGTAGACAGTGGCTGACTCACCCTTTTCAGTTCCGCGCCCTTTCTCCGCCTCAGCCCCAAGACCGCTGGACGCTAACCAGAAAGCCGCCACTGCCGCGCTGGCAATACCAGTAGGCGTCCACGAGAACTACAACTCCCAGATTGCCTTTCGTGCCTCGAGGCATGCTGGGGCCCCTTCTAGGCTCAAGGGGATAGGCGGACGGATAGAAGCCGCTGTGCATGTTGGGAGTAGTAGTTTGAATGATATCGCGAGGTTTCTTAGGGCGGACTGTTCTAGCTAACAGAATTTGAAAGCGTTAATCACTCTGGGTTTGTTGGTTTGGGGTATTGGCTTTGAAGTTCCAGGGCAAAAATCTCCATTTACGTGTTCGTTGTGTGACTTCCCTCTGAGAATTTTTTCGTCTTTACAAAGTGGGGATAAGACTTTTCATCGGATTGTAGAAGAGTGAAATGAGATAAATAGGACATAGGACGCGTCAATAAATATTTGTTGAACATGCTGAACACCGTGCCCATAATATAAAGATTCAATTATTGTTAGCTTTTCTTTTGGAACTTATGAAAACTATGAGGTACC
Source organism: Helogale parvula (assembly GCA_004023845.1). NCBI lineage: Eukaryota > Metazoa > Chordata > Mammalia > Carnivora > Herpestidae > Helogale > Helogale parvula. The sequence continues at coordinate 27,176 of PJEM01007340.1, forward strand.
CACATGTGAAACTGTGAGCAATTTCTGCAAGACTTCCAGTTCTTATTTTTTTTGAAAGGTTCCGATGGTTATTACAGTATTTTCACTATCAAAGGATATCCGGAGGTTCATTAGAATGTCTCAAAAATGAGGTCCTAGAGAATAGCACATAGGTGGCCTCAAAAATACAAATCAGGCACATAAATAGGTAGGTTGACATCTCATTATATCAATACTTCCTCCTAGGGAGCAAGATTACTTTCATAAAGTTCTTAATATTAGTGTTTTCAAGTCGTCTAATACTGCTCCTTTCATTTCCTTTCCACAAGTTAGTTGAAGATTATGGAACTGTCTTTATTAAGGAGTTTAAATGAGAATTTTAAAATAAAACATTTAAACAGACCTTTATTGTACTAAAGCACAAAATCCTCAAAACTTCCTATTCATACATGCCATAATATTTTGAATTTATATAGTTCAGTCTATGCTTTACAAAAGTGTTTCAGATATGTATTGACCAATATTGCTAGTTACATTGTCAAAATCAAGTGCTTACAGATTGGGATTTGTTTTGGCTTTTAGAGAAGTTTTACTTTAAAAGTATGTTGCTTTTGCCTCTAGCTTGTCATGCATTACTACAACTTAATAAAATCTTTAGTATTACACTGATAAGTGGATCAATATAGCAGGAGAATAACAATTGTTTTGCTCTCTTTTCCTATTACCCAAAGAGCGTTTACTGGAAATTATCCAGGGCTCTGGTCTCCAATATTTCCTCTGTACCTTTGTTGAGTAAATCTCTGATACATTTGAGAGAATTAGGTCATTACTAATGCGGATGGCTTCTCACCTGCACTAAAACAAGCTGGGGGAAAAAAGCAATTTATAATATTTTTATATTGGTAAACTATGCATTAGTTACCATTTGAAACAATCCTTTAAGAGCACATTTGTCAGTCAGTACGTTTATGTTGTTTTGCAACCATTACCACCATCTATTTCCAGAACTCTTCATCTTGCAGAATTGATGCTTTGTCCCCATTCATAGTAACTCTCCTTTCCCCCATTTCCCAAGCCCCTGGTAACCACCATTCTACTTTCTGTCTCTCTGAATTTGACTATGTTAGGTACTGCGTATCAGTTCAGTGATTGATTTCTAACTTCCTTGTATCTGCCCTTTGTTAGATGGTTTAGATGACCTTTTACAGAATCCAAAGAATTTAGTAGGCACTGTGCCCAAAATTCTAGAGCAGTGCTGCCACAGTATGCCGTGATGTTGCAAACATTTCATCTGTTCTAACTGATAAGGTCTGCAGAAGCCACGGGTATCTTGGGTACTTCAAAAGTGGCTGGTACAACTGAGGAACTGAATTTAAAATTTTAGAAACCCAGCATTGGTATCATTGCAATTCAGTGGAGAAAGGAAAGTCTGTTCAACAAATGGTGCTGAACAACCTGTTCACAATTAAAAAGAAAAAACAAAAAAAATCATGACCCTTAACTTATACCACACACACAAATTAATTCTAAATAGATCTTAATTATTAAATAGAGAAATGAAAACTATAATGCTTCCAAAAAAATAGAAGGCTATTTCTGACTCTGAGGTAGGCAAAGATTTTAGGACCAAAAAAACACTAATCATAAAAATAATTGATAAAATGAACCTCAACAAAATGACAAGCTTTTGCCTATGAAAAGCAGTGAAAAAGAAAAAGCAAGGCATAGTCTGCAAAAAAAAAAGTAATTCATAAACCAATGGTCACTGTCATTCATCCTCAGATGTATGCAAATTAAATTCACAAGAAAACCCTGCATACCCATGAGAATGGCTAAACTTAAAAAGGTAAAAAATGCTAAATGTTGGTGATGCTAGGGAGCCTTTGGAACCTTTATATACTAATCACAGGAATATAAATTGGTATACTCATTTTATCTATCTATCTATACTTATTTAAAGACTTCACTTTTAAGTAATCTCTACACCCAACACAGTGCTCAAATTTACAATTCTGAGACCAAGAGTCACATGCTCTACCAACTGAGCCAGCCAGGTGCCCCACATTGCAGTATATTTAAAATTCCTGCTGCAACTTCATTAACAGCAATAAAATAAAGTCCTTTCTTTTCTGTGTTTCTTCTAGATTTCTTATAATTCACATAATCCTTTACAATGGAATCCATATTCTTTTTTTTTAATGTCTGTTTATTTATTTTTGAGAGACAGAGAGAGACAGTGTGAGCAGGGGAGGGTCAGAGAAAGAGAGGGAGACACAGAATCTGAAGCAGGCTCCAGGCTCTGAGCTAGTGGTTAGCACAGAGCCTGATGCGGGGCTTGAACCCACGAACCGTGAGATCATAACCTGAGCCAAAGCCGGACGCTCAACTGACTGAGCCACCCAGGTGCCCCTGGAATCCATATTCTTGACACGAAGATAAAAGAACTGTTTTTGCCTGGTAATTATGCTTTAGTTATCAATAATCCATGGTTTTAGTTCTTCAGAAATGTTAAAAATGTTTTTTCAATGTTATTTTTGAGAGACAGCATGAGTTGAAGAGGGGCAGAAAGGGAGACTGAGAATCCAAAACAGGCTCCAGTCTCTGAGCTGTCAGCACAGAGACCAATGCTGGACTGGAACGCATGAACTGTGAGATCATGACCTGTGCCAAAGTCAGAGAGAATGTGTGTGTGTGTGTGTTTGTGTGCCTGATGGACTTCTTGACATTCTGTTTCTGCACACTGGTTTCCATGTGTTTGAGTACCCTGCTTTCTGGAACCCCTTCTTCCCGGTTTTCATTCCAACCACTATAACATATAAAGTATTTCACTCATTTGTTCTTTATGGCAACATTTCCACACTTTGTTTCATAAAGAAGCCCACGAAAGCACAGTACGCATTCACCTCTTAGAATCTAAGCTTCAGCCCCATTTATAAGTCAGTCCCACTGCTACCTTTTCCCACCCATGAAAGTACAGGCCCCTGTCTCTCCACCACCTCTAATGCAGGTCCTGTGTGCCTGAGCTCAGCGCTCGTGTTGTTTTTCACTCTCATTTTTAAAGAGTCTACAAACTGTTCACTCTTTTATTTCTAAAAATAACTTGCACTGCCATTAGTCATTGGCTACTATGACAGCTTTTAATGAATCTAATCTCATTCAGTTGGAGAGGGCCCAATGAGTGAGTTGTCCTGGACAGGGCTTACATTCCACATAATTTAGAAGCAACTAATTTGTTTCAAATGTTATGGACTTAAAAAAAATTATATTATTGAAAACATTTGAAGTATATTACGCATACAGAAAAGGGAACAAATCAAAGTTGTAAATGCAATGAAGTATCACAAAATGAATACACCTATGTGACCCTACTCAGCTTAAGAAATAAAACATCACCAGCAACCCAGAAGCACCCTCCTCCACATCCTTCTAATCATTATTGACCACCAACACAAGAATATGCTTTTAAAGATAGTTTCTTTTAATTTTTGACTGTCTGTCGTAGTTTGTTGATTTTAGATCCCTTGAATCAATTTCAAAGTCAATTAAAAATATCTTTAAGTTGGGGAGCTTGGGTGGCTCAGTTGGTTAAACGTCTGACTCAACTCTTTCTTCTCAACTCTTGCATCAAAACAAACAAAATAAATAAACTTTTAAAAAAGAGGGAAAATATCTCTAAGTTTATTTATTATTAATTTTTTAAAAATACTTATTTATTTATTTTTGAGAGAGCGCACAAGCAGGGGAGGGGCAGAGAAAGAGAGGGAGAGACAGAATCTGAAGCAGGCTCCAGGTTCTGAGCTGTCAGCACAGAGCTGGATGTGGGGTTTGAACTCATGAACAGTGAGATTATGACTGAGCCAAAGTCAGACAATTAGCTGACTGAGCCAACCAGGCACCACTAATTTTTAAAGTTTATTTATTTTGAGAGACAGAGTGCACGTGTGAGTGCGGAAGGAGCAGGGAGAGAGTGATAGAGTGAATTCCAAGTAGGCTCTCAACTGTAAGCATGGAGCCCAATATGGGGCTTGATCTCATGAACTGAGATCATGACTTGAGCTGAATTCAAAAGTCCGACACTTAACCCACTGAGTCATGCAGCCACCCCCAAATTTGTTTATTTATTTATTTATTTATTTTAAAAATTTAAAATGTTTATTTATTTTGAAAGACAAGACAGTATGAGTGGAAAAAGGCCAGAGAGAAAGGGAGACACAGAATATGAAGCAGGCTCCAGGCTCCGAGCTGTCAGCACAGAGCCCAATGCTGGGCTTGAATCCATGAACCGTGAGATCATGACCTCAGCCGAAGTCAGTTCAACTAACTGAGCCATCCAGATGCCCCTCTAAGTTTATTTTTAAAATAAGGTTGGGGGCGCCTGGGTGGCTCAGTCAGTTGGGCCTCCGGCTTCAGCTCAGGTCAGATCCCACGTTCGTGGGTTCGAGCCCTGCGTCAGGCTCTGTGCTGACAGCTAGCTCAGAGCCTGGAGCCTGCTTCCAGTTCTGTGCCTCCTTCTCTCTCTGCCCCTCCCCCTCTCATGCTCTGTCTCTCTCTGTATCAAAAATAAATAAAACATTGAAAAAAATTAAAAAAAAATAAAATAAGGTTGTTATTCCTTGGTATTCTAAAGGTGTTGTGCATATGAGGCAATAAACTTTGGCTTTCCAGATTTTTTTTTTTACAAAGAACCTGATTTATTATTGGCTTATTAGCTGATTCCTAACATATTTCTACTAACAGTTAAAAGATATCAAGTTTATCTTCATAGTTTGGGAGACTAATTGGTCTCAGTGTAATCCTGAAGCAGGATTACAGGTTTAATTGAAACTGTCCAAAAATAATATGTATAACAACTGAAAGTACTCATTGAATAATAGATATCCTAGATCTTTGCTATTTCAAGTGGTGTTTGTCGGTCAGTAGTATCCGCCATGACCTGGGATCTCATGGAAATGAAATGAACTGTGGAAATGCAGAATGAAAGGCCCCAGACCTTCTGTATTAAAATCCACATTATGGCACACTCCCCAAGTGATTTGTACATATATAGAGGTTTGAAAAAAACAGGAGCCAAGATTTTTATAGGTTCATAGTTCCAACTTTTGAACTTTGTTCCCCCCAAATAAAGTGTGTGCTTTAAGGAACACTACAGCTGGAGGGTAAGGGAAGCGCAAAGACCTTGGTGGTGCTAAGGTCTGGGCTTCCTTCCAGGAGGGTGGAGCCTCCCTTTGGCTTCAGAAGCACTTTTCCTTTTGCCCTCACTCCTTCGTAGAGTCTGCCCTTTCTTGTTATGTATAGAATGTTAACACTGATCATCAACTGAGTAAGTAGTAACAAACAAATCAATACCCCTTTCTCTTGTTTTCCCTCTTATAATTTTTCACTTTCTTAAATTAATGAATTTTTTGCAGAAATGTTTTGAGGTTTATGTATTTAGTGTTTTTCTGGGAAAAAAAGAATTATAAAAATGACGTGATCTAACACCTGACATAGCATAGCATATTAGACTATCTTCATTTTGCTTTGATACACACAATGTTTCAATATTTATTTTCTTGGATAAATGTTTGTTACGTAAAATACGTGACAACAAAAATCAGTTTCTGTGTTTCTTTTACCCTGAAACTCCCTACTTAATAGAACATCATTTCAAATTAAATCAGATTCTCCAGAGACATCAACTATTTTAAAGGGCAATGCTTACTCCTAGGGAGATAATAATGATATTGATTCGAATAGGATTAAATTATCTCTCAACTCAGAGGAAGTGAGAGGAAACAAAGGAAAGCTTTCTTTAAAGAATGCCAGCTATCGATGTAGAAAGAATGAGAACATCATCATTTTGTAACTCCCAATGGAATAGCTGATTCAGGCAACGCAAGAATCACTAATTGATATTAAATCACTGAGATAAGAAATCACCCCCAAATTAGCAGCTAAAACTAAAATTAATTTACTCAATTTCTAAGAGTCAGGTATCCTCAAGCAGGACAATTGTTATTTCAAGACACCTCTGGGGCTGAATGATCTGCTTCCGAGCTCACACATGTGCTACGGGGCAGACTTAAAATTCCTTGAGAGCTGTTGGAACATGGTCTCAGTTCTGTCACACAACGGAGATCATTCTATAGAGCTGCTCACATCACCTTGCTTCTGCCTCCGACCCCCCCCCCTCCCCCGGGGTTGTTAGAGTAGTTAGAGTAGGAAGTTAGTTAGGTTTTAACAGAATTTGCGTGCAGGCTGGCAAAGGGGGGTGGGGTCATGGCCAGCTAGGGGCAGGGGTGGTAGAATTAGAGACCTGTCCTGGCAGCACTCCAGAAACAAAGCCACAAGAAGCTGGATCAAACCAGATAGGCCCAAGACGAGGAAGGCTAGAAACCCTGACCAAGTAAGGGAGAAAAGACACGGAAACCTGTTCCCCCACAAATCTCCTCCCCAAGTAATAAATATTCCACCAGTTTTCGTTTGAGCTCATCTGAGTGTATACTCTCACTTTCATAAACTTTCCTACTTGCACCACTCAACTGGTCTTGGATTCTTTCTTGTGATGAGACCAAGAGTCTATGGTGATACTCTGGAGACAGACTGGGCAGAGGTCTCAGGGTCTCGGGGTGTCCCTAATCCATCCAACAACAGCATGAGTGGCCAGAAAGAGCCTGAACCAGAGGCAAGTATCTTTATAACCTAATATTAGAAGTGACAATCTTCCACTTCTATACATTCTATTTGTTAGAAGATAGTCAATAAATCCAGTTCATGTTGAAGTGGAACAGATTACACAAGTGCATGAATGCCAAGAATGAGGTCACTGGGATCATCTCAGAAGCTGCCTAACACTAAATGAGGAATGAAATGTTTTTTCTTTAAAAAAAATTTTTTTTAACATTTATTTATTGTTGAGAGGCAGAGAAAGAGTGTGAGCCAGGGAGGGACAGAGAGAGAGGGAGACGTAGAATCTCAAACAGGCTCCAGGCTCCAAGCTGTCAGCACAGAGCCTGACACGGCTCAAACCCATGAACCACGAGATCATGACTTGAGCTGAAGTCGGACGCTTAACTGACTGACCCCCCAGGCACCCCGAGGAATGACATGTTTATATAATGCCAAAGTGTAACTCCATAGGCCTTCTTGATATGATACACTGTGAATTTCACATTACCCATGAAGTAGCCTTGTCAAATGTGTTAACTTAACTAATTTTTAGACTTAATATTACTTCACAGTACATTGAAGGGAAGGATTAAAGTTACCAATGGCTTGATGAAGCAACTAGAAAACCTGGATGCAGGTCTTTCTACAAAACAACCTTGTTCTTTAATTCTTTAAAGAATTCTTTAAAAGGTCAATGTCATGTGGGAAAAAACACTAAATAGAGACAACCAAATATAATGTGTGAATCTTGACTGGATCCTGGATTGCACAAAACTAATAAAAACAACAAAAAAGACATTTTGAGGGATAACTGAAGAAATTTTAACATGTGATAGATATTAAATCATATTATATAGTCATTATCAATTATTATCACATACTTAATAGTAGAGTTATGATTTTGGAGAATACCCTTATTCTTAGGACAAGATGAGGCAGTCTGGCATGGTGTTGCAGAGTCTGCAACTAACTTTTAGATGGTCCAATAACCACCACAGGGATGTGTAAGTGTACAGGGAGAGGAACAAGCAACTGTGGCAAAAGGTAATAGTAGAACACAAATAGCTGCATTATTTTTTAAAAAGTATTTAAACAATTTTTCCATGTGTTTGAAAATTTTCAAAATAAAACACACCCCCTAATTCCATTGGTCTTAAAACTCTATTTTAGCTAGTCTTCTGCGCTGGGGAATATCTAAAACAATAACCCATCTCTTTTGAACTCAAGAAACCTCCTGAGCACACGCCACTCTGTATTTGAGTTGGCAGTTTACATTTTGGCTCTGTCACTCAACTGGAAGCTCTGTAAGGTAAGGTCTGGGTTTTATATGTAGAAAACTGCACAAAACCAGGCATAGAGAATTACTCGCATTACACCACATCTGTTGATGTTCATAAGTTAAGCCAAAGTTAAGCCTAATTAAATAACCTAAGAAATAAAAGCCAAGCAGAGAGTTCACTTTAAATATTGATCTGTGGTTTATACAGTAGAGAATTTGTTCTGTTCTCAAAGAGCTCTATGATCATTGTTTTTGACTCATATTCTCCACGACATTTATTTTTTATACAAAAGTAGCAGTTTGACTCATTAGGTTAAGTGTCCAGTTTTGGCTTAGGTCATGATCTTGCAGTTTGTGGGTTCGAACCCCATGTTAGGCTCTGTGCTGACAGCGCAGAACCTGGAGCCTGCTTCGGATTCTGTGTCTCCCTCTCTGCCCTTGCCTAGCTCGTGCTCTGTGTGTGTGTCTCTCTCTCAAAAATAAACCAACATTAAAAAAATAATAATAATTAGTTTAAAAAAAGAAAATAAAGTTGCAGTTTAAAGCCTAATTTTTACATGATTAACAATACTTTTTCTTTAAATAGGGGTTTATAAAGAAGTTTATAAATCTTCCATCACTAAATTTTACTATGTGGTAAAATCCTGAAGTAATCGATGGAAAATATGTTTAATTTATAGATGGTTAAAAAAAAGGCATGTATGGGGGTCTTGGGTGGCTCAGTAGGTTAGGCATCCAAGTCTTGGTTTCAGCTCAAGTCATGATCCTGAGGTCATGGGATTGAGCCCCACATTAGGCTCCACCCTGAGCACGGAGCCTATTTGAGATTCACTCTCCCTCTTGCTCTGCCCCTCTCTCCCACTTGAGCGCGTGCGCTCTCTCTCTCTCTCAAATTAAAAAAAAAGAAAAAAGGCATGTAAAGAGAATAAGTGACCTATATCACATAATCAATTCTCAATACTTTTATTTCTCTTTTCAGTAATATATGTCTATTATTTTGTTTTTGTTTTCTGTAATGTTCATTGCATGGTTGTTTTCTACTTGGAGAGCTAGACTGTACTTTATATATTCTTAGGTCAAGAAATGTGACTTAATTCATTAAAAATATATATTTGTACGTACTGTGTAATTTTGGTTGCACTGTATGAACAGCTGCTTCCTGAGACAGGTCTGTTTCAGTTATAGAACTATAAATAATAAATCAGCATTTATTTTGCTGATTTAAGGTTTTCATCCAAAAATTCAGTAATGGCTTCTTCGTCTGCTGAATGAAGTAGTCTTTGAATTAGCTGATCCAGACACTTCTCCCCACATAAAAATTCCTGATAAAAGAGAGAGAGTTATTATAAAAACCCAATTGGTAGAAATAGGAGAAACAAAGCAAAGAATTAGATGTGTATTTACTTTGTTTCTTTACAGTCTGTATTTAATAGCAACAATGGATTACTAACGTGGTTCTACAACATAATGAGGATCCCATAACTTGGGAGGATCGCATTATATTGACTTTTAATGTAAAAGATGAATCCAAAAGAGTACATGGGATTCTATTCTTTCTTTGTTTCCATTAGTATTTTGTTTAAAAATGAATCTTCTAGAAGTTGGATCTTTCCAACAACTTTGGAGACAACAAAACAAAGGAGATCTGAACAGACTTGAAATTTACCACCTCTCTCTTTAAAATTCCTTTGCTTGACATTCCTAACAGGATTCTAGGTCTCAAACCATCTTTGGGAGGATGTTTGCCTTCTCCTTTTATTCCCCAGAAAAAATAAGGCTTTTTACTCTTGTCCTGAAAATTCCGTCCTTTTCATTCATAACACATTATTTCCCAAGGGCAAGAAAGACTGAAATGCCTCCATCAATGCCGGTGTGCATAACATGCACAGCCCTTGCATTCTCTGTCTTGCCAAATCCTCTGGAGCTCCCAGGACCATTTCAGCTCACACTTCTCATGCCAACCCTCAAATTTAGATTATATTTAATCCATAAGTGGCCTCTACTAGTTCTATTTGTTTTTAATTTTTAAATGTTTTTATTTATTTTTGAGACAGAGAGAGACAGAGCACGAGCGGGGGAGGGGCAGAGAGAGAGGGAGGCACAGAATCTGAAGCAGGCTCCGGGCTCTGTGCTGACAGCACAGATGTGCTGTGATGTGGGGCTCGAACCCACAAATGCAAGATCATGACCTAAGCCAGAGTCGGAGGCTTAGCCGACTGAGTCACCCAGGCGCCCCTACTAGTTCTGTTTTTTCGTAAATTGGAATCTTGGTGATTTTAAGATCTAGAAGCACCGTGTAACCAAAAAGTATTTATGCCAAAATATTTAGGGAACAAGAGTCTTGAGGTCTGCCACTTGCTTTCAAATGGTTCACCAGCAACACATGAAGTAGATGAGGAAGAGAAGGCAAATGCAGCAAATGTTAACAACCGCTGCATCTAGATACAGGGTATGTACTGAACCAACCTTTAATTCTTTTTTTAATGTTTATTTTTGAGAGAGAGAGACAGAGAGAGGGAGAACAGAGAGAGTGCGTGAGAGTGAGTGCACACAACCTGGGGAGGGACAGAGAAAAGACAGAGAGACGCAGGCTCCAGGCTCAGAGCTGTGACACTGGGCTCAAACCCACAGCCATGAGAGTCAAAGTTAGACACCTAACCGACTGAGCCACTTAGGCACCCCTTGAACCAGCCTTCCAAGTCTACTTGAAAATTTCTAAATAAAAGGTTCAGAAAAATAAATGCTCTTATGTTTACCTCAAAATATGTCCAATGGGTGAAAACTGTTCAGTTAGACCTCCCTGTAGTCTTCCCTACAGTTCATCTTTAGGAGTCATTAAAAACATGACTAAGTACCTTCCCTGTGTTACAGAAGTTCTGTGTAACAGAGTTGTTGGGAACAGTGAATTAGCAGAGTCTTATATTTTAGAAATGTTCAAAATCTAGACATTGGCTTAATCGAACATTCCAATGTCAGCATCTGGAACACTGAACATTTAAAGTCTTGTGATAAGCATGAACTAATTTTATCTTGGTCTTTCTCGAATCATCTTAAAGTTGAATTTTAGGTTAAGCATATACATTTATCTCTCCAATTAAACTGTAGGGGAAAAGATGCCTTCCTATCTTTGCATTCCACAAAATGCCAGCATATATTAAACTTTAAATTAAACTTTACAAGTAAGGCAAAACACTATGATGAATTTTTAAAATAAAAATTAAACCATTTTGAGCACAATATGGAAACTGCTTATAAAATTAGCATGCCCGGAACTCAAATTATCATGGTATTGCCAAAGTGATTTCATCATTTGGAAATTGTGTTAAAAGGATTATCCCTCTTAACTGATAATCACATCACATGTAGAGTTTAACTGGATTAACCACAGTGCTAGAGATACAAAGAACAAAGATGAAGGCCTTTTGGTTCCTTAACCTTCAGAAGTTCATAATCTAGTAACAGAGGGAGGTGAGGCACCACAATCAGCGCAAGAAATGAAGGAAGCATGTGAGGGTTGTAAGGTTAATTTTAAAAAAGGTGGTATCAGGGAAAAGTTTAGGCAGGAAGAAAAAAATTGCATTAGGTTATAAAAAGAGAACAGTATTTCTCCAAATAGAGACAGCAGAGCATTTCAGTCTAAAGGAGGATGAAGAAAGGGATGAAAACAAAGTACAAAGTATTCAGGGCAAGGGAAAATGTTCAGTTTAAAGAGAATACAGGGCAGGAGATAGGCTGATGTTCAGGAATTTGCACAAGGACTTTGAGAAACAATAAAAACATAAAACAATATATTATATGGTAGTCTGGGCTTATTATCTAGATGAATGAAAATAAAAATTACCTACATGAGAACTCACTAAGAATAGGAGGTGATCTCACAGAACCCAAGGAGAGGAATGTAAAGGCTACTGCCACAGCCCTGGGAATGAAGCCCAGGAAGAAATGAGTGTGGGGATTAATAGCATCAAGAGTCTTTCCATCCAGTTCTATTTTTGCTCCTTTCAATACGTCAGCTTCATCTCTTACTGAACATTGCCTTCTCCTCACGGTTTGGAAATGTGGCTTCTAGCCTCTTATAAATTTTACATATTTCAGCTTTAGCCAAGAGAGAGAATGACCCTCTTTGTCTCTGGTTTAAAAATGCTAGGAAGGAACTCATTGGTGGGGGCTTGTTCGGATTTCCTCCCCAAACAAACCAATTATTGTCTTTGATCTTGTAAGAGCAGAGCAGTTTCATCCAGAACTATGTAAATGGAGGAAGGTCAGGCTCTAAAATAAAGGAACAGAGCTGAGCTTAGCAAGTCCCACAGACATCCACTTTCTTTCCCTCCACGCCTTCCACTCTGTCCTGGGGCTATTGCCCTTGGGTTAAGGCCCTCATCACTCTTCCTGCCTCATGTACAACTCTTACAGTTCCTAAGTCATTCACTCCTGCTTGTCTGTCTACTGTCCCCCACACAGATTTTAATGTTTTACTACATTTTTTTTATGACATTTCCAACTTCCCCCTTTCACCAATATGGGATGTTTTCTTTCCTTCCAATAGGTGGGTTAGTCATTATGAGAGCACGCAAATATCATTTCCCTTACATTTCAGAGTCTGGCATGCTACTGTCATTAGTAATAGCATGTTAGTATTTAGGCCAAAGCCAGATATTTTATAACTATAAAAGCTACTTAATTGCCTGTTTCAATACTGAATACTAACTGAGGACCTAAAGGCTATTCTAAAAAATATTACCAGCCATAAGAATGCGGCCACCTCAGGGAACACCGTAACCACTACCAGAAAAGCAACGGAAAGAGTATGTATGGTGTAATTAGAACAATATGGCCAAACATATTTGGTTATTACTGTGTGTTTCCTGAGGAAAGGGAAGTTAGCAAATATTTTCTCCTTTTTGACAAGGCTATTATGTTCCCATTTAAGACAGTCTTAAATTACTAAAACAGAGGAAGTGGCATAAGGTACACAAAAATTTCTAAATATTTTGAAAATATAGACATTTCCCCTTGTAAAATGAGGACTTTAATTTTGAGTATAGAATGGGACAGGATCAAATGAAAGAAGCCTTACATATCACATGGCATCAAGGAAAAAGATCTGAATTTTCCATCTCTTGCCTTTTGTACACAGTCAGTCCTTTATGAGAACCACCTCATTTTCCTCTTCAGTGGAAGCAAAAGGGGAATTTCCCTGGGCTTCATTGTTAATGTATGTTTGTCAGGGATCCAGCCAAATGGGATTTAGTTAGGACAGTGTCCAAACCATGACGAGAGCGTCTTTCCCCAACAGCATAATTACAACTCCTGAATCCAATGAACAATACAACATTGTGGTGGGTAGAACTCAAAGACGCTCCCTGGGGCACACGGCTTGCAGAACTCCCTCCTTACATCAAGGCAGAAGCTCTTAACATGACGGAATATCACTCCAGAGATTAGGGGACTAATCAGTTGATGTTGAGTCATTCAAAAGGAGTATCACTGGCATGGGATGACCTAAGCTGGTGAGCCATTAATAAGGCAAAATGGGATCGGGCACAGAGAAGGGCCACGGAGCAAGCAACTGGACCTGAAAGCAGTGAACTCATCTCTGTGGTGTCCAGATTTTTAACCTATAGTAGCCATTGAGATAATAAACCACCAAATTTGTGGTAATTTGTTACGCAGCAACAGGAAACTGTATATGTGCATATTGAATATACCTTAGGACACTGTGATGGTGTAGCAAAGATTCTGGAGTTCAAAGAGAATTGTTCAAAACTGGCATAAAGACCACATTTCTTACCATGAAACTAACACAAATGTCTGCAAAATTTAGGGTATCATCTTAAACTGGCTTAATGATTTTGAATTACTTGGTAATATTTTAGACATAACTCTCTAGAGTTTGAGTATACTTCCTTTGAAAAGCAAAGTACAGAAAGCACATTCAGTAATATTACCTTAATATCACGAACTTCATATGCTATCCTGTGGTCAGTGACTCTATCCTGGGTGAAATTATATGTCCGAATTCTCTCTGACTGGGCTCTTGTTCCCACCTGTGTCATAACAAAAAGACAATTCATATTTTAACTTTCTAATTACCTTTATTATAATGGAAACGTACTTGACTTTTCTATTACAACAGTTTCAATTTTTTCTAAAAGTCATATATACAAAGTGACAAACAAGGAACAAGCATGGGCAAAAATAACTGTTTAAGATTACAGGTTTGTAAAGCTTAGTTATGGACTAAGAATGAATATCTCTTTGGTACTTTAAACTTCAAATACTTAAAGCCAAATTATCTTTGCATCCCAATCAGTTCTTCCTCCTGGTTTCTGTAAGTGACATCAGCATGTGTCGTTGGCTCCAAGTGGGAAACTCTGACATCCCACAACTTAACCGACGTTTCATGGGAGCTTTGACCCAGACACTAAGGAAGAGTCCATCTTCAATTCATTGTATTCTCTACCTGCCCATTCCCAATGGTTTCCAGGGTCACCTGTTACATCCTGCCCTTTCCATTCCTACCACTCAAGGACTTATTTTCACCTTCATTCCTATAAAAATCTCCTGATTCCTCTTCCATTTCTCTGCTTACATTGTGTTGCCCTGCTTAGTCTGCTTAACACAGTTTTCTGATAAATTTTCTCCTTCGGTTTCTTCTTGTCTACTAAGCAGACACAACTCCACTCAGCATTCAAGGTACCTCATAATGTGACCAACCTTCCCAGCAGACAGCATTTCTTAAAATTATGTGAACCACTATAATGCCACTTATTAAACCATATCAAAATTATGTGCATTTCTGTCAGCTCAGCTAAAATATCATCTCCAGGGATGCCCTTGCCAAACGCACTATCATCCCCACCTTTCCAGCTAGCAATGCCTGACATAGGTTTACTTCCTCCTTTTAAACACCTTACACTTGGAATATTTATTCTCCACAGCGTGTATGCTACAGTTATTTGTATCCTTTTTTTTTAATGTTTATTTTTGGGAGAGCATGCTAATGGGGGAGGAGCAGAGAGAGAGGAGACACAGAATCTGAAGCAGGCTCTAGGCTCTAAGCTGTCAGCACAGAGTCTGATGTGGGGCTCGAACCCATAAACTGTGAGATCATGATCTGAGCCAAAGTTGGACACTTAACCAACTGAGCCACCCAGGTGCCCCATGGTTATTTGTATTCTTCTTAATCTCACCTCCACTACTTCCCCAGCATAATACCCTCTTTCACTCACTTCTACTTTTTAAGACTAAAAAAAGACATTTCTATAATTTATTTTTTTCAAAAACATTTTTAAATGTTTATTTTTGAGAGAGAGACAGAGCGTGAGCAGGGGAGGGATACAGAGAAAGGGAGACACAGAATCTGAAGTACGCTCTGGGTTCTGAGCTGTCAGCACAGAGCCTGACATGGGGCTCAAACCCACACACCACAAGATCATGACCTGAGCCAAAGTTGGGCTGAATGAGCCACCCCGGATCCCCTATAACTTATTTTCTTGACCTCTCAGGCAAATGATATGGAACTAAATTAAATATGGCTGACCATCAGGAGAATTTTTAAAAATTAAAGTTGCTAAAACCCAACCTCAGATACACTGAATCATGGATTATGTAGATTTAGAATATTCCCTAGGCCATCCATTCTGCAACCAGCCAACTATGGAAACTACTATCACCCTATTAATGCCCAGGATCACACCCAAATCAATTATGTCAGAATCTTGAGGGGATAAGGCCTGAGGAATCTATAAAGCTCTTTAGCTGATACACAGAGCCACGGTTGAGAACCTGACATAATGCCTTCCATATAAAAGCTACTGTATGTATTAGCTGAAGCCAAAATTTCTTTAAGCACTAGAAATACCTACTAAAAAAATTCATACAGATGAACAAGTTAATTGGGAGGCCTTTTCTGGCTCCTGAAGCCAGAAATTTCTGAAGACACACACATACACTTTTTACCAAGCCAGTCTTGAATACTTATTTTAAAAATTACTGTGTGAACATTTGGCACTGAAATGCCAAACAGCAAGTAAATCTCAATGTTTTTTATTAATTAAATGTCACTGAATTCATAGTGTTTACGTTATCACTTACTTGCCAAGAAGCAATGGTTTGTTAATGAGCATTCCTATCTGCAAATATACCTACTGATCCTGAACCACAGTTTAGGGTTACTCTTCCATTTATCCCATCACTTTTACTATTTGCAAGTTAGAATGTGGGTACGGAAAGCTAGGAGGGCAAAAGTGTGACAAGATCAGGAAATCCAGGTAAAAAGAATAATTCATGTTTAAAGTTTATATAACTCATTATCCTTCCATATTTGGGGGAGCATGCCCATCCACAAACAATACAAAGCACAGTTGTGCTCGCTTCAGCGGCACATACACTAAAATTGGAACAAAGCACAGTTATCCCACTGTCTCTTCCAACCTCTCTCAAACTTTACGTTTTTTAGGATTTAAAATCTCACGATAATTTGTTTACTTAGGTCAATGACATTTATTCCTTTTGTTTACATTTAACTACATATCTGAATAAATAATATCATACATTTATATGGTACAAAATTCACAAAGTATAAAAGGTGTATATCGTGGCCAATAAATCTCCTCTACCCCTGCCCCACATCCCTCCAGTAGCAATCATCATTACAGGTTTTCTGCAGTGCCATCCACTTTTAATCCCACAGAGTTTTTTAAAAAGCATAGGTTTTTAAATAAAAATATCTGCAAATTTAATTTCCAGAGAATTATTTTATCTTTTAACCTAATCTCCTCTCAAGATAGTCAGGATACAAACACTGGAGGGGAACAGCTGGGAAATAATTGGAGTTTACCCATATGTCACCTATGCGTTTGTAAACTGACACATCCAAATTTAGCCATAACCTGTCAGTCCACATGCAATGAAATTATTGTTTATTTACAAATAGGCAAGTTTCTCTATGCTATCAGATATTCCCATTTGATCAAAACAAATGCTGAATTTTATACATAAAATGATAACCTTTTGTGTGCAGAGGTGTTATTATACCAAATAAATCTTACCTGCAGTTTTCTACTACTTTGTTGCTGACATTTGTCTTTCTCAATAATCTGTTGGTAGAGTCTAGCTCTCAACACACGCAAAGCTATTTCCTTATTTTTTATCTGTGATCGTTCTTGTTGACATTCTACTACAAGCCCTGAAAAATAACAAGGATCAGAGGTAAACTGTAGCCTCGGGAAGCCAAATTAAGATAGACCTGAGATGTCAATTATATCTCAGTAAAACTGGAAAAAATATACATTTTTATTTGAGAGAGAGAGAGTGAACATAAGCAGGAGAGAGGGGATGGGGGTGGAGTGAGAGAGAGATCTTAAGCAGGCCCCACGCTCAGCACAGAGCCCAACGTGGGACTTGATCCCATGACTCTGGGAGCATGATCTGAGCCAAATCAAGAGTTGGACTCTCAACCAACTGAGCCACCCAGGTGCCCTGAGCTCAGGAACATTTTGACAGAGAAAAGGTTAATCACGAAAAGATCACAAAGAATTAAAAACATTTTAGACTCAGCATACTTTAGAAACTAGCAGTAGATGGCTACTTAGGTTCGGATATCAGAACGAGATACTTCAGATGAGAAGAATGGAAGCAGGAGCCTCTGCGCCCCGTAGCTCTGCGTCTCCATCCGGCGCATTCACACAACAGCCCGCTGCAGTGAACTGCCGCCGCCCTGGGCAGTGCTGCTCCAGGCTCTGTTTCGGTCCAGGAGCTCAGCTTTCCCCCTTTAAGCCACAAATACATGCAGAACTGATGTGTTAAAAATGACTTTATTCAACCCAAATGCCTGTCAATAGATGAATGGATAAAGAAGATGTGGGGAGTGTTTGTGAATATTCATGTATAAATATGTGTGTGGGCACACACATGTGTGCGATGGAATATTACTCAGCCATTACCAGAGGGACGTAGATGAGGGGATGAGTGAAAGAAGTGACGGGGATTAAGAGTACACTTATTGTGATGAGCACTGAGTAATGTATAAAATTGTTAAATTACTATATTATATACTTAAAACTAATATGACTCTAAATTAATTATGCTGGAATTAAAAAAATAAACTGAAAAGAAAAAAATGACTTGATACAGTTGCTCCTTGAACAACAAGGTTTGAACTGCACAAGTATATGCATACAATAGGTTTATTTTTTACAATATAGTACTGTAAACATATTTTTTCTTATGATTTTCTTAGTAACGTCTTTTCACTAGCTTACTTTTTTGTAAGAATGCAGTATATGATACATACAACACAAAATATGTGTTAATCGCTGTTTATGTTTTTAGTATGGTTTCTGGTCAACAGTAGGCTATTAGTAGTTAAGTTTTTGGGTAGTCAAAAGTTATAGGTATAGTTTTGGCTGCAAGGGGTTGCACTCCTAATTTCCATATTGTTCAATGGTCAATTATTTATAGAAACCAATGAAAAGAAACTATAAAATCCTTTGTAAGGAATTCATAGTGAATGTTTCTCAGTTGTCCTGGCTCTAAAATCAGGTAATCCCACAGCTAATCATACATGTTTTGGTTAGCTATCTTCTGGATTTGGGTGCATTTTGCCTGTTGTGTGGCCCAGTTACTAGCCTGAATCTCGACCTGAAACAGTGACCCTTGATACTTCAGGCTGTGCTGTTCTTAACTTTGCAGCTACCATTCTGAAGGCATGTCTGATCCTGCTCTCAGACATGAGAGGTGCATCACAAAAACCAAAATCCATATTAGCTTAGGCCAGCTAAACTGATACAGTGGTAACTATTTTGCTGGAGACTTAAAAAATTTCTGTAAAACTCTACTCTCCAAAAACAAAACAAAATTTAACTCTCCAAATTGTGTTTTTGCCCTGTCTAAATAAGCTATACTCTACAGCTGCTAACTACTTTTACTAGGACACCTAGGTTTCATCTCTGTTAGTTTATTCGTGACCACTGTACAGTCACAGGCAGGCAGCCATGTGTTCGGGCTGGGGCACTTGCCTGGAGTTGTCCTGAATCTGGTATCCTTTTTTCACCATCTAAAAGGACATGAAAATATTTATTTCAAGATGGCTAGACGTTTATAAGCTCTCCTTCAAATTCCTCTTCTTCATAGCGCGACGGGCAGTAAGTTTTACCTAAACATCAACACTACTCCCAGCCAGTGGCACAGGTTAGAACTTTGAGCTTAAAACTTTTACTTAGCAAAGCTCAATGATTCCCAAGGAAATCACTTGATCTTATATTTTAATATGCTTTCTATAGATGAATATTTAATCACAAGTGCTCCCTTAAGAAGAGAGGACCTGGGTCCGGGGAAGTATGCTGAAATAATAGAAGAGTTGTTGAAATAAGGTGCTGCGGTGACTAAAAAACTGTAAAAGTGGTTTGGAGAAAAATAACTTTTAGGGGCACCTGGGTGGCTCGGTCAGTTGAGCGCCCGACTCTTGACTTCTTTTCAGGTCATGATCCCTCAGGGTTGTGGGATCAAGACCCATATCAGGCTCCATGCTGAGCATGGAGTCTGCTTCAGATTCTCTCTCTCTCTCTCTCTCTCTCTCTCTGCCCCTCTCACCCACTCGTGCTCTCTCTCCCTCTTTCAAAAAGAAGAGAAAAGAAAAGAAAAGAAAAGAAAAGAAAAGAAAAGAGAACTTCGCTCAGTGTTGTTTCATACTCTAAAAAGATTTCAAAATTCCAAGCGGCAATGGTACCAAGTAGGTATCTAACATATGTTTGCTAAATAACTACATTTATTATATAAAAGATTTTCAATTATGAGAATATATCATATTTTATTCAAAAATAATCCATTAATGATACAGAAGTACGGATGTATAGGGGCACATGTACCCCAATGTTCATAGCGGCACTTTCAACAATACCAAATCATGGAAAGAGCCTAAATGTCCATCAACTGACAAATGGATGAAGAAGATGTGGTTTATATATACAATAAAATACTATGTGGCAATGAGAAAGAATGAAATCTGGCCATTTACAGCAAAGTGGATGGACCTCGAGGGTGTCATGCTAAGCGAAATAAGTCAGGCAGAGAAGGACAGATACCTTATGTTTGCACTCATAGATTACCAGGAGAAACCTAACAGAGGACCATGGGGAGGGTAAGGGGGGAAAAAAGCGTTAGGGAGAGAAAGGGAGGCAAATCATGAGAGACTCCTGAATACTGAAAACAAACTGAGGGCTGAAGGGGAAGGGAGAAAGGGGAAGGGGGGTGATGGTCATGAAAGAGGGCACTTGTGGGGAAGAGCACTGGGTATTAAATGGAAACCAACTTGACAATAAGCTATAAAAAATAGCCCATTAAAAACATTCTGAAATTAAAATGCATCTTACATATTGACATATCATTGCTTAATTGGTAGTGTTTCCTATGTTCATACAAAACTATGATGTCTTTCAATTGATGGGTTCTTAGATTAGATGAAATTATATACAATCACAGGTTAAATAAAAACCCTGTAATCTTATAAATGCAAAATTATGAAGGATTGCCTGAGTGGCTCAGTCGGATAAGCATCCAGCTTTGGTTCAGGTCATGATCTGGTGATTTGTGGGTTTGGGCCCTGCGTCAGGCTCTATGCTGACAGCTCGGAGCCTGGAGCCTGCTTCAGACTCTGTGTCTCCCTTTCTTTCAGCCCCTCCCCAACTCATGCTCTGTCTCTGTCTCTCTCTCTCTCTCAGAAATGAATAAACATTAAAAAAAAATTGGGGGTGGCTAGGTGGCTCAGTTGGTTGTGTCCAACTTCAGCTAAGGTCATGATTTCACCGTTCCTCAGTTCGAACCCCAAGTCAGGCTCTGTACTGACACCTCAGAGCCTGGAGCTTGTTTCAGAGTCTGTCTCCCTCTCTTTCTGCCCCTCCCCACTCATGCTCTATCTCTCTCTCTCAATAATAAACATTAAAATTTTTTTAATTAAAAAAAAAGCAAAATGATTTAAAAACTTACATCTGATCTGGAAGAATTAGGTATTATCCATAATCTATGATGATGAAGGAATATAGTGTAAGAATTACTAAGGCCCACTTTTACTAACTTAACTAGTAAGAAACTAAAGAGCTTGTTTTAAGTCACAAAATATTAATTTGTCTTCATCTTGATTTGCTAAATTTAATACACACACACAAAAGTAACTTTTCCCCGAACAAACATTTAGCCATACCCGTATGGTACTACTCTCTTCCGAAGGTAAAAAAAAAAAAATGGAGTTATATAGAAGTAGTAGGTTAGAAAAAAATGTGAATCTTCAGAGTGCACGTGCAAAGAGAAAATGGAAAAATGACCTATAGCTCTCACTTTCAAGTCAGTAGGGACACGATTCCCATTCTAAGAGTCCTGGTGTAGAAAAGATAAAAGAAAGGCTGAGTTTTCTTTGCAGTAGATGCTGAAATCTTGGTCAACCTCAAAGTACACAGTAGACTCAAGAAATCACTTGCTGTTCATGACATGCACTCATAAAAGGTAGGAGGCTTTGTAATGCATTGCCTAAGAAGAGGTTTGAGGGTAACCCTAAAGGCTTCTTTTCAATATTTTTTAAGATCTATTTTGAGAGAGAAAGAGAGAGAGCGCAAGTGGGGGAGGAGCAGAGAGAGAGGGAGACAGAATCTCAAATCAGTGCAGAGCCTAATGTGGGGCTTTAACTCACTAATTGTGAGATCATGATCTGAGCTGAAGTCAAGAGTAGGACACTTAACTGAGGGAGCCATCCAGGCGCCCCACGCCTCTCTTAAATCAAGGAACCAGATCTCAGTAACTAAAAAATAATTTGGTCCAAGGTAAGTCTGGCAACAAACCAATGGGTCACTTTTTGTAAAGTCAGTAATTTATAGCTGCACAAAGTATATGTTTGAAAAATATTTTGGGTCATTTTTGTCAGAATTTTTTTTATCACTTCTACACGACTTTCTCTCATTTAAAATTTTAATTCAGGGGCACCTGGGTGGCTCAGTCAGTTAAGTGGCCGACTTCGGCTCAGGTCATGATCTCATGGTTTATGAGTTTGAGCCCCGTGTCGGGCTCTGTGCTGAAAGCTCAGAGCCTGGTGCCTGCTCAGATTCTGTGTCTCTTTCTCTCTCTGCCCCTCCCCAACTCAGTCTCTGTCTCTCAAAAATAAATAAAAATTAAAATTATATTAAAATTATTAAATTAAAAATTTTATATTAAAATTTATATTAAAATTATTAAATTAAAAATATATTCTTTAAATAAAATTTTAATTCAGTGTACACTCATTATTACTATTCTGGATAGTATAATATAGAACAATATTCCACAATACAGGTTTGAGGTGAAACACACTAAGTATCCAACAATTTGTGGATTTCTTAGGTAAATTATGGTAGGTTACAAAATTTATCATGTTATTTTTGATGAAAAGGGATTTATTTCTATATTCTTTTAGAAAAGAATTCAAAAGGATATATATCAAAGATATATACTAACAGTAGTTACTTGGAATAGTTACAGATGTTTTCTGTTCTTTTGCTCATGTATATATTCTAAGTTTTTATAGTTTCTTATGGAATACAAATCATAAGAAAACTTGAAAGAGATTAAAAATTATACTGTTGGATATTTAGGCTATATTAACTTAAAAAATTTTTTTTTAACATTTATTTATTTTTGAGAGAGAGAGAGAGAGAGAGACACTATGAGTAGAGAAGGAATAGAGGGAGAGGGAGATACAGGATCCAAAGCGGGTTCCAGGCTCCGAGCTTTTAGTACAGAGCTGGATGCGGGGCTTGAACCCACGGACCATGAGATCATGACCTGAGCCAAAGTCGGGATGCTTAACCCATATTATTAACTTTTGCTATTACAAAGAGTGCAAGTAATAATAACTGGCTGAAAATAAATTTAAAATTTAAAGGTGACATCTGATATTAAGATAGCCTCCTCTTTCTTTTAAAAATCATAGTAAACAACAAGAACAAGAAACAGAAACACAAAATAAAAGCATGATACATGTAGCCCCAAACACAATATATAAAGACAGAAAGCACAGTAAGAATGGTAAATGACTCAGCTATGCGGGGTGGGGGAGGTGAAACGTAACTGCCTGTAGAGGGAGACCTGACCAGGAACAAGCCCATTTGCCCTGCTGAGTGCCAGAAAGCCTCAGGAATTGAGGCACCAAGTACTTCGCAAGTTGTTCACTGGAACCAGAAAGTCTCAAAGTAGATCTTCAAGTCCCCCCCCTCAATCTGTAGAAGGCAGAAGGTATAGTCTTTCAGGAATTAAATAAGGGAAGTTTGAGACTTGAGACTTGGGACAAAGGAGAGTAAGTATGAGACATGGGACTGAAAAAAAGAGGATTAAGTAAGTTTGCTTATGGAATGGTGAGACCTTGACCTTAGTTTTAAATATATAATGGATGATCCTACTTGGGAGAAAACAAACTACCCAAGTGAAAAGATCTACAAACACTGACGTTTGGCAGTCCCCAATAAAAATGCTAATTAATCACCGACCTGTCCTTCAGGGACACTTACTAGTAGGTATGGGATCTAAGCAAGCAGAGCTTTTAGAGCCTCCATCTAGTATGTATATATAGACAGCAAAGAATTCCTAAACGTTTCCAACAAGAAAGTAAGAGTGAAACAGAAAAAATAAACTTAGAGGAAACAGAGACACTGCAGGAAGCAAAGGAACTTCAGGGAAACTGAAATTAGTATCTTTGAACAACAAAAAAAGAAATGCATCACTGACAACAACAGAGTGTTCTCAAAATTGGACAATTCTAGAATAACAAACTTGTGAAAAAAATTTTAAAAAAGAACAAAATTTTTAAAAAGAACACATTTTTAAAATTCAGGGAAAGTGTTGGGGAAGAAAACCTTAAACACGAAGTGGCAGACAATATGAGAGAAACAAAGAAGACAAACAATAAATTCAAAAGGTCTAACACTGGAGTAACAGAAATTCCAGGAAGAACAAAGAAAACAGTCAATAAGAAATTATCAAAGAAAATATTTTGGAACTGAAGGGCATGAGTCTCCAAATTGAAAACAACAAATACAATGAAAGATAAAAGCCTTACGTGTTCTAAGTGGAAATAGTTGCCAATCAAGTATTCATGATCGATCAAGTGTGAGCTTGACATAAAGCCACTTTCAGATGGATAAAGTCTCAAAACATGTCTGTCTCATGCATCTTTTCTTAGGAAACCACTTGAAGGAGGGCTTCACTAAAATGAGGGCGTAAACTAAGAGAGACGAGAGGGGATCCAAGAAATAGGAGGCTCCCACACAGAACGGATGTGAGGGGCATTCCCGGACTGTCAGTGTCCGGAACACCGGCCTTGCTGCAGCCTCGGAGAGGAACTCATCCAGACCAGAGCAGGATAATGCAGGGCTCTAACAGGGGTGTTGCCAAACCCACTGGCCCTGCAGAAAGTCTGGTAAATTTCATTTTATAGAGCTTTTGGAAGATCAAGAAAGACTTAAGAGTCAAAGAAAACTAACCAAGTGTAAAAACAATGAGGTAATTATTAACTCTAGGAAATGAAATCACAGTACAGGTTTTCTCTGCTATCAGAAAGTAGAACATTCC
The DNA here is from genome assembly GCA_004023845.1 of Helogale parvula. NCBI lineage: Eukaryota > Metazoa > Chordata > Mammalia > Carnivora > Herpestidae > Helogale > Helogale parvula. The sequence continues at coordinate 51,672 of PJEM01007340.1, forward strand.
TATGAAACCTTTCATAGGCTGAAGTGGTGTAAAGTGAAGAACAATCGATTATCATTAAGTTACATGGGAAATTTTTGAGCATTCCCAGACCCAAAAAGTAACCTCTGTTAAGGCTGATCCCTTAAAACACATCTTGCTAACAGACAGACAAAATAAGTTGAGATAAAGCCCAGATGCTCAGAGACAGAGTTCAAACCTGTGGTAGTCTGATGCTGAGGTGCCTGAGTGTATTTCCTGGGGAAGGAGCTTGGTGGGGCCACTCTCCCTGCCCAGAGTGTGTGAAGCTGCTACAACAGCTGGCTGCAAAATAAATGTTGGACACGATTTTCTCCCTTCACCTTTTTTTTTGGGGGGGGGCGGAGAATCCTCTTTGAATTTCTCCTGGTTGGTGAAAACAGGTATGATGTAGGTCTTTCATAAAAGTGAAGCAGCTTAATGTGAATTTTCGAAAAGCAGAGGACACTTGTATGCTATGTGGCTCAGCAGTGAACATGATTTACTCACTCTGAGTACGAAAGCAGTGAAGATTAATTTTGCTAAAACAGAAATATATATGGAAGAAGAAAAGAGGATATCACAAGAGTGCTCAAATCTTCATCTACTACATTAAGAAGTCAATATGTAACTAATCGATCAGAAGCATGATCTGTTGGGGCATCTGGGTGGTTTAGTCAGTTAAGCATCCGATTGGGTTCAGATCATGATTTCACAGTTTGTAAGTTCCAGCCCCACATTGGGCTCTGCACTGACAGTGTGGAGGCTGCTTTGGGTCCTCTGTCTCCCTCTCTCTCTGCCTCTCCTCCATGTAGGCACTCTCTCTCTCTTTCTCTATCAAAAATAAAATGTTGGGGCGCCTGGGTGGCTCAGTGGGTTAAGCCTCCAACTTTGGCTCAGGTCATATCTCACATTCGTGGGTTTGAGCCCCACATTACGCTCTGTGCTAACAGCTCAGATCCTGGTGCCTGCTTCCGAATCTGTGCCTCCCTCTTTCTCTGCCCCTCCCCGTTCATGCTTTGAATCTCTCTGTCTCAAAAATAAAGAAAACATTAAAAAAAACTTTTTTTAATGTTAAAAAAAAAAACAAAACACAAGAAGAGTATAATTTATTCCTTAGAAAACACTGAGGTAATTACCAGAAAAGGACAGCTAAGAATTTAAATTGGTTGCCTGTGGGTAATGGGACTTCAGGGTCAAGGAAGGAGGAAGGGGGAGAAAAAAAGGTCCAAGTAGCTGCTGGTTTTTGTTATAGGATTTTACCATTGGCTTTTAAAACCTTATAATATAAAATGTAAAAATTAATTTAAAAAAGGAAAGAAACTCTAGGGGCTCCTGGGTGGCTCAGTCGGGTAAGCATCTGACTCTTGACTTCAGCTCAGGTCATTATCTCATGATTGGTGAGACTGAGCCCCATGTCAGGCTCTGTGCTGATAGCGCAATATCTGCTGAGGATTCTCTCTCTCCCTGTCTATCTGCCCTCCACTGTACTCTGTCTCTCTCAAAACAAATAAACATTTTAAGAATTAAAAAAATAATAAAAACATTAAAAAAATTGTAAAAGCTTAAAATAAGTTTAAAATTTGAAAAACGATAGAAATCACATCAAGGACTGCAAAACTACCTCAATAGTATACCAAAATTACCAATATTCAAAATAACAGCATCAGTGCAACACAGCCCAACGGAGCCAGCAGTCAATCTACAAGGTGACTTGTAGACCTATTACAGTGGCATGTCCAATACTGTTTCATGTTTAATTTTAGGCTGGGATGTCTCTGGTTGCTCACCGCTGCCCAGAATACCTGGTGGCTTCTCTCAGTAGGTCCACTCACTGTCTGCATCCTTTGAGAGAAGTACCTTTACCAAACAGATGTGGAATAGGGAGGGGAGGAGGTAAAACGGCAGAGTAGTAGGGGGAAACTATGGTTGCTTCGTCTTTTAACACAGCCACATAAATATCAAATCATTCTGAACACTTAAGAAATTGATCTGAGAACTGAGAACAAACCGCACATCTAGGGGGAGACAAACGGCCACCTGTGGAAGGTAGACGCTGCAGAATTGATGGGAAGGAGAAAAGAACTGCAGGTGTTGTGGAGGAGAGGGAGCCCTGATCATGGAGAGAGGAGCAAGAGAAAGAGTGAAAAAAACACGCAGGACGTTACACAAGGAAAACTCTTCCCCAAAACCAATGTCTGGGAAAAGGAGAGGAGCTGACTGCCGCAAGTTTTTAGAAGCAGGGGAGCTCAAAGTCGGAAGTTTCAGAAGTTTAGGTCACTGCTGGGGTGGTGCTTGGTGGACTCAGTGGTACTCCTGTGGGGAAAGAGGGCAGGAGCCTGGAAGCGGACAGTGTGGTCTGAGGATCCCCTCGGTCTCATGGGGAGAAACAATTTCCCTTTGTGGAGTGCATTTGGGAGAGGTGGCATGGACTTCCTGGGGACAAAAGAGGTGGCTAGTGCCGAGGTGGTGCCCTGTTCATTAGCATAGTAACAGAGACACCTGCTGAGGGCAGCAACCCCTGGTGCTGGCTTTCTGATGGGCTTTACCTTAAACTCCCAACCACTGTGTGGTTGAACGACTGCTTTTCAGGGACAAGCTAGCACCAGCATCAGTGCAGCAAGACACTGCCCCAAAGGATCAGCACGGGTCCATGCTGCGCCAGGTCCCTAAAATTTGGAGCTTTGAAACCCAGACAGATGCCTGAGATAAAACACAGGAGTCTGTGCCTCCTGGCAGGCAGAAAGCTTCGAGACAGATAGAGTGAAGGCAGGGCTGTGACGGAAGCTGAGGACACTGAAGGGAGACTGTTCGCTCTTCTGTGAGGCTTCCTGAAGAGGGGCAGGCTTGAATTCCCTGCTCTGGGGACAAGAGAGTGGGGGTGATGGCATTATCTCCTCCCCATCAACACTGACCATCTTCAGTGAGCAACACAAGGCCCCCAGTGAAGGCTGGAGCTGAATGCACCAAGTTCTGCCCTCCTGTGCCTTGCAGGTACATCTTTCCTAGGTAAGTCCTCATGAAAACCAGTGCATCAGGATCCTCCCCCAGAAGACCAGAACAAACCCCTCATGTGCGCCAAGCACACTGATCATAGAGTGCTGCAAAGCTTCAGTTCTAGTGGAAATAGGATCTAGCCCCTTTTAACAAGCAGACTGAAACGTACCTAGTTAAACTTGCCACATAGTGGACAGGGTCCAAACACTCCCCGCTACAGACAAGGAGAAACTCTGCAAAGGACTGACCTGAGGGAAAGAGCAGCTAAAACACAACAGAGTGCACAGTCTTGAAACACTTCCTGAAGCACCAGGCCCAAAACAGTATAGGACCTCTTCTCACTATAGCAATTACTCTCAAGAGAAGGAATATAATAGGCTTTCCTGACATACACACACAAACAGTGACCTAGACAAAATGACAAGACATAGGAATTCATCCCAACAGAAAGAACAGGAAGAAGTCTTGGTCAGGGATTTAATCAAAACAGATACAAGTAAGATGCCTAAAACAGAATTTAAAACAACAATCCTAAGGATACTAGCTGGGCTTAAGAAAAGTGGAGAAGATGTTAGAGAATCCTTTACTGCAAAGATAATGCAAAAATTACAACAACAATGAGGGAGGAATGAATCAGTGATATAGAAGATAAAATAATGGAAAATAATAAAACTGGGCACCAAAACCATAAAATACCAAGGACTAAATCTAACCAAATAAGTGAAAAGGCTATACACTAAAAACTAGAAAAAGCTTATGAAAGAAACTGAAGAAGACACACAAAAAAAATGGAAAAATATTTTATGCTCCTAGATAGGAAGAACAAATATTATTAAAATGTCAATACTACCCAAAGCAATCTACATATTCAATGCAATACCTATCAAAATAACACCAACATTCTTCACAGAGCTAGAACAAACAATCCTAAAATTTGTATAGAAACAGAAAAGGCCCTGAATAACCAAAGCAATCTTGAAAAACCAAAACTGGAGGTATCAAATCTTGGATGTCAAGCTATATTACAAAGCTATAATCATCAAGACTGTATGGTACTGACACAAAAACAGATACTCAGATCAATGGAACAGATTAGATAACCAAGAAATGGACCCACAAATATATGGTCAACTGATCTTTGACAAAGCAGGAAAGACTCTCCAATGGAATAAAGACAGGCTCTTCAGCAAGTGGTGCTGGGAAAACTGGACAGCGGCATTCAGAAAAATTAATCTGGACCACTTTCTTACACCATACACAAAAATAAACTTGAAATAATGAAAGACTTAAACGTAAGATAGGAAGCCATCAAAATTCTACAGAAGAAAATAGGCAGCAACTTCTTGACCTCGGCTGCAGCAACTTCTTACTAGATGTGTCTCCAGAGGTTAGGGAAACAAAAGCAGAAATAAACTTTTGGGACCTTATCAAAAAAAAAATCTTCTGCACAGAGAAGGAAACAATAAGCAAAACTAAAAGGCAAGCAACAGAATGTGAGAAGATATTTGCAAATGACATATCAGATAAAGGGTCAGTATCCAAACTCTATAAAGAACTTATCAAACTCAACCCCAAAAACCAAATAATCCAGTGAAGAAATAGGCAAAAAACATGAATAGACACTTTTCCAAAGAACACATATAGATGGCCAACTGATGCTCAATATCACTCATCATCAGAGAAATACAAATCAAAACCACAATTAGATACCACCTCACACTTGACAGAATGACTAACATTAATAACAACTCAGGCAACAACAGATGTTGGAGAGGATGAGGAGAAAGAGGATCTCTTCTGCACTGCTGGTGGGAATGTGAACTGGTGTAGCCACTCTGGAAAACAGTATGGAGGTTCCTCAAAAAACTAAAACTAGAACTACTCTATGACCCAGCAATAGCATTACTAGGTATTTATCCAAGGGATACAGGTAAGGTGTTTTGGAGGGACACATGCACCCCAATGTTTATAGCAGCACTATCAATAATAGTCAAAGTATGGAAAGAGCCCAAAGGTCCATGGATGGATGAATGGATAAAGAAGATATGGTACACACACATACACACACACACACACACACACACACACAATGAAGTATTACTTGGTATTCAAAAAGAATGAAATCTTGCCTTTTGCAACAATGTGGATGGAACTAGAGGGTATTATGCTAAGTGTAATTAGTCAGAGAAAGACAAATATCATAGGACTTCATTCCTATGAGGACTTTAAGATACAAAATATATGAACCTAAGGGAAGGGAAGCAAAAATAATGTAAAAACAGGGAGGGGATGAAATATAAGACTCTTAAATATGGAGAACAAACAGAGGGTTACTGGAGGGGTTATGGGAGGGGGGAATGGGCTAAATCAGTAAGGGGAATTAAGGAGTCTACTCCTGAAATCATTGTTGCACTATATGCTAACTAACTTGGATGTAAATTAAAAAAAGAAAATCATGAAGCTGAAAAGAGGAGAAAAGAAAAAAGTATTGGATCATGAATGAAGACTCAGGGAACTCAGCAACTCTTCAGAGCATAATATTATTAGTATCATAGGAGTCCCAGAAGAAAAGGAAAATGTGCAGAAGGTTCTTTCAGCAAATTATAACTGAAAACTTCCCTAATCTGAGGAAGAAAACAGACATGAGAATCCAAGAGGCATACAGAACTTGCACCAAGATCAACAAAAGCCAGCCAACATCAGGACATATCCTAGGGAAATTTGCAAAATAGAGAGTTAAGGGAAAGATCCTAAAAGCAGCAAGCGGGGGGAAAAGTCCTTAACCTACAACTGAAAACAAAACAGGTTTGCAGCAGATCTGTTCACAGAAACTTGGCAAGCCAGAAGGGAGTGGTAAGATATATTCAATGTGCTGAACAGGAAAAATATGAAGCCAAGAATACTTTATCCAGCAAGGCTATCATTCAAAACAGGAGAGAGAAGGAGTTTACTAGACAAACATAAAGAATTTTGTATCAATAATCCAGCCCTTCAAGAAATATTAAAGAGGACTCTGAGTAGGAAGGAAAGAACAAAAGCAACAGACACTAGAAAGGAGCAGAGAAAATCTCCAGAAACAATGACTTTACAGGAAATACAATGGCACTAAATTAATATCTACCAATAATCAATATGAATGTAAATAGACTAAATGCTCCAATCAGAAGATAAAGTACCAGAATGGATAAACACAAAACAAAATAAAAAACCCAAGACCCATCTATAAGTTGCCCATAAAAGACTCATTTTACACTTAAAGACAACTGCAGAGTGGAAGTGAGGGGATGGAGAACAAGCTATCATGCTAATGGACGTCAAAGAAAGTCAGAGTAGCCAGACATATCAGACAAAGTAGATTTTAAACTAAAGACTGTAACAAGAGATAAAGAAGGATACTATATCATAATTAAGGGGTCTACCCATCAAGAAGATCAAACAATTATAAATATTTATGCCCCAACTTGGAAGCACCCAAATAAATAGACCAATTAATAAAAATTATAAAGAAACTCATTGATAATAATGCAATTAATAGTAGAGGATTTTAACACCCCACTTAAAGCAATAAACAGATCATCTAAGCAGAAAATCAACAAGGAAATGATAGGTTTGAGCGACACACTGGAGCAGATGGACTTAACAGATCCATTCAGAACATTTTATCCTAAGGCAGCAAAATACACATTCTTTTTAAGTGCACATGAAACATTCTCTAGAATAAATAACATACTGGGTCACAAATCAGCCCTCAAGTACAAAATGACTGAGAGCATTCCATGCATATTTTCTGACCACAACACTATGAAACTTGAAATCAATTACAAGAAAATATTTGGAAAGATCATAAAAAAATGGAGGTTAAAGATCATCCTACTAAAGAATAAATGGGTTAACCAAGAGATTAAAGAAGAAATTTAAAAAAATACGTGGAAGCAAATGACAATGAAATCATGACAGTCTAAAACCTTTGGGATGCAATAAAGGTGGTCCTAAGGGGGAAGTATATTACAATCAAGTCTTACATCAAGAAGCAAGAAAAACCTCAAATACACAATCTAACCTCACACCTAAATGAGCTAGAAAAAGAACAGCAAAGGAAGCCTAAAGCCAGAGGAATAAGGGAAATAATAAAGAGTAGAGCAGAAAAAAAGATATGAACACACACACACACAAAGTAGAACAGATCAACAAAACTAAGAGCTGGTTCTCTGAAAGAATGAACAAAAATTGATAACTCCCTAGCAAGACTTATCTAAAAGAAAAGAGAAAGGACCAAAATAAATATAATCATGAATGAAAGAGGAGTTATCACAACCAGCACCACAGAAATACAATCATAAGAGAATATTACGAAAAATTATGTGCCAACAAACTGAGCAATCTGGAAGAAATGGATAAATTCCTAGAAACATACAAACTACCAAAATTGAAACAGAAAGAAATAGAAAATTTGAACAGACCAATAACCAGCAAAGAAATTGAATCAGCAATCAAAAATCTCCCAACTAACAAAAGTTCAGGGTTAGATGTCTTCCCAGGGGAATTCTATCAGACATGTAAAAAGGAGTTAATATATAGTCTTCTTGAACTGTTCCACAAAACAGAAATGTTAGGAAAACTTACAAACTCATTCTATGAGGCCAGCATAACCTTGATACCAAAACTGGACAAAGACTCCACTAAAAATGAGAATTATAGGCCAATATCCCTGATGAACAGGGATGCAAAAATTCTCAAGAAACCAGTATTTTGAATCCAACAGTACATTAAAAGAATTATTAACCATGATCAACTGGGATTTATTTCTGGGCTACAGGGGAGGGTCATAATTTGCAATTCAATCCACGTGATACACCACATTAATAACAGAAAGGAAAAGAACCATATGATCCTTTCAATAAATGCAGAAGAAGCATTTGACAGAATACAGCAGCCAATTTTTATTTTTGAGATAGCAAGCATGAGAGTGAGGAGGGGCAGAGGGAGAAGGAGAGGGAGAATCTCAAGCAGGCTCCATGCTCAAGAGCCTGCCGTGGGGCTTGATGCCATGATCATGAGATCATGACATGAGCTGAAATCAAGAGCTGGATGCTTAACCAACTGGGCCAACCAGGCGCCCCATACAGTACCCATCCTTGACAAAAACCTTTAACAAAGTATGTATAGATGGAACATACCTCAATGTCATAAAGGCCATATATGAAAGACCCATGGCTAATATCATCCTCAATGGGGAAAAACTGAAAGCTTTACCTCTAAGGTCAGAAACAAGACAGCAAAAAGAAAAAAAAGGCATCTAAATCAGCAAGGAAGAAGTCACAGTTTCATTATTTGCAGATGGCATGATGTCATCTATGAAGGAAATCTGAAAGACTTCACCAAAAAATTGCTGAAAACTAATACATGAATTCGGCAAAGTCACAGGATACAAAACCAACATTCAGAAATCTGTTGTATTTCTATACATCAGTAATGAAGCAGCAGAAAAAGAAATCAAGGAATTGGTGCCATTTACAATTGCACCAAAAGTAATAAGATAACAAGGAATAAACCTAACCAAGGAGATAAAAGATCTGTGCTCTGAAAGCTATAGAACACTTATGAAAGAAATTGAAGATGACACAAAGGAATGAAAAGACATTCCATGCTCATGGATTGCAAGAGCAAACATTGTTAAAATGTCTATACTACCTAAAGTAATCTACAAATTTAATGCAACCCCTATCAAAATACGAGCAGCATTTTTCACATAGCTAGAACAAACAATCCAAAAGTTTGTATGCAACCACAAAAGACCCTGAATAGCCAAAGCAATCCTGAAAAAGAAAAGTAAAGGTAGAAGCATCACAATTCTGGATTTCAAGCTGTATTACAAAGCTGTGGTCATCAAGACAGTATGGTACTGGCACAAAAACATACACATGGATCAATGGAATAGAACAGAAAACCCAGAAATGCACCCAAAACTATACGGTCAACTAATCTTTGACAAAGCAGAAAAGAATATTCAAAGGAAAAAAGACAGTCTCTTCAACAAATGGTGTTGGGAACACTTAACAGCAACATGCAAAAGAATGAACTGGACCACTTCCTCACACCATACACAAAAATAAATTCAAAACAGATGGAAGACCTAAATATGAGACAGGAAACAATAAAAATTCAAGAGAGTAACACAGGCAGCAACCTCTTTCACCTAGGCCGTAGCAAGTTCTTACTAGATACATCACTGGAGGCAAGGGAAACAAAAGCAAAAATGAACTATTGGGACTTTATCAACATAAAACGCTTCTGCACAGTGAAGGAAACAATCAACAAAACTAAAAGGCAGCCTACAGAATGAGAGAAGATATTTGTAAAATGACATATCTGATAGTATCCAAAATCTGTAAAGAATTCAACAAACTCAACACTCCAAAAAACAAATAATCCAGATAAGAAAGAGGTAGAATACATGAATAGACATATTTTCCAAAGATAACATCTAGATAGCTAACAGATACATGAAAAGATCCCCAACACTGCTCATCATCAGGGAAATACAAATCAAAACCACAATGAGGTACCACCTTACACCTGTCAGAATGGCTAAAATTAACAACACAGAAAACAAAAGATGCTGGCAAGGATATGGAGAATGGGGAACCCTCTTATAGTGTTGGTGGGAATGCAAACTGGAACAGACACTCTGGAGAATAGTATGGAGGTTCCTCAAAAAATTAAAAATAGAATTACCCTATGAGCCAACAATTATACTGCTAGGTATTTACCCAAATGATATAAAAATACTAATTTGAAGGGGCACATGCACCTGATGTTTATAGCAGGATTATTAACAATAGCCAAACTATAGAAAGAGCCCAAATTTCCATCGACTAATGAATGGATAAAGATGTGGTGTATATATATGCAATGGGATATTACTCAGCCATCAAAAGGAATGAAATCTTGCCATATGCAATGACATGGATGGAGCTAGAGTATATTATGCCAGATGAAGTAAGTTCATAAGAGAACGACAAATACCACATGATTTCATTCACAAAAGGTGAAGGATAAGGGAAGGAAAAATAAAATAAAAACAAAGAGGAAGGCAAACCATAGAGACTCTTCAATACAGAGAAGAAACTGAGGGTTGCTGAGGGGACGGGCTAAATGAGTGATGGATATTAAAAAGGGGCTTGCTGGAATGAGCACTGGGTATTATACATAAGTGATGAATCACTAAATTCTGTTCCTGAAACCAATTATGACTCTATATGCTAACTAACTAGAATTTAAATAAAATTAGAAATGAAGAAAAGAGTGGAATATGAACACACTGAAGACCTCAGACCCACAAGCCCAATGTCACCTTAAAGAGTCTATGTGAGAAACAAGACACTAACATAAAATTATTTTCTTCTCAATGTTGAATAGTTTTATGAGATGTAAAAACAGGTTAAAAGTACAAAAGCAAAGGGACTTGATTACCTGTGGGGACATGGACGAGTCTGACAGCACTATCAGTCGTATTAACATGCTGCCCTCCTGCTCCTTTGGCTCGAAATGTATCTATGCGCAAATCCTTGGGGTCTACTTTCACATCTACCTAGAACCAAAAGTACAACATAAGTAAATTCTACGTTCAACAAATGTTTTAATACTTAAACTAAGAAACAGCTTATACCAAAGAAAGAACTGTAAACTCTCTACACCAATGGATGCTATTTTTTTGACACCCATTAACGATGCTATGAGATGACAGAGTTAGGCAATCTTTCAAGTCTCCTCACCCACTATCCCACAAAGCCACATCGAATAGAAAATATACACACACACATATACACACACACACACTATATATATACGAATACACACACACACACACACACACACACGTGCATAAAGTTGATATTCCCTGACTACATGCATATTTACATACTTTATTTGCTCCCCAGATCAATTATTGCTGCACTTCCACAGTGGAAGACATGCACATTCTCAGCTGAGGTCAAACAAGGTGACACCTGGCTTTCTTTTTTCAGTGTGACCAGAGAATGAAGACAGGAGGGGGCAGAGCAGCGTTGTGCAAGCAGCTCTGGCTCTTGGGTCAGCTGGATGGGGTTTGAACCCCAGGTCTGGCATCTGTTATGAAGTAGCCTCAGGCAAGTCACCGAATACTTGTGAACCTTATTTTCTCTTTGTAAAATAAAGAAAATAGATTCTATCATGATGGGTTACTTTTAAGATTATAATCCACATAAGATAAATAGATACATAAATATGTAGGTATATAAATATATGTGGACACACACACACATTTCCCCTAGGGGAAATGGTGGTTCAATATTTGCTAAATCAGTGTTTGCTGAGACTTTACAGAACACAGCTACTGTGAATACTGAGAATCGACTGTGTATCCTTATTAGTGGACTAAAGGACGGCATCCAAAAAGTAACGCTCGTGTTCTCACCACTAGAACCTTATCTGAAAAAGAGTTTTTGCAGCTGTAATTGAGTTAAGATGAGGTCATCCTGGATAATTCAAATAGGTTCTAAATCCACTAAGAATTGTCCTTAGAGGAGGAAGCAGAGGAGAGAAACATGTGCAGTTAGAGCTATATAGCTTGAGGGGCGCCTGGGTGGCTCAGTCGGTTAAGCCTCCGACTTCGGCTCAGGTCAGATCTCACGTTCGTGGGTTCGAGCCCTGCATCAGGCTCTGTGCTGACAGCTAGCTCAGAGCCTGGAGCCTGTCTTCCTGTTCTGTGTCTCCTTCTCTCTCTGCCCCTCCCCCTCTCATGCTCTGTCTCTCTCTGTATCAAAAATAAAATAAAACATTAAAAAAAAAAAAGAGCTATATAGCTTGAATCCATGGAACATCTGGAGACACCAGAAACTGGAAGAAGCAAGTGAGCACTCCCCCCTAGAAGCTTTGGAAGGCGTGTGGCCCTGCCCATACCTTGATTTTAGACTCTTGGCTTCTAGAATTGTGAGAAAATAAATTTTGTTTTAAGCTCCCAAATTTGTGGTAATTCGTTACACACACGCACATACACATGTTACAAAATATCCTATTTTTCAGGGGAGCACTAACATCTTGTTTCACATTTATCATTTATTTGTATGAATGACAGATAGCAAGTGTGATTTTTCTCTTTGTAGAGTAATAACAGGGTCAGTTTTAGACCCTAATATACAACTTGGTTATTCTTTTGTTTCCTCTAAAATGAAAACTATACTGTGAAGAAAAGATTATACAGCTTTTGTTGAAATATGCAAAGTGTTGGCTACCCTAAAATTTCAATGAACAGTAAAGAAAAGTGGGGCACTTGGGTGGCTCAGTCGGTTTAGCGTTTGACTTCAGCTCAGGTCATGATCTCCTGGTTTGTGAGTTCAAGTTCCATACCAGGCTCACTGCTGTCAGCCTGTCAGCACAGAGCCTGGTCCATATCCTCTGTCCCCCCTCTCTGTCTCCCCCCCCCCACTTGCACTGTCCCAGAAAATAAATACTAAAAAAACAAACACTAAAGAGAAATTTCCCATTTTGTATGGTTATAGTATATTAAATAGTTATGTAATAAATATATACATATTATATGTCCTGTTCTCTTAAATGTTATAGAAACTACCTAATGACTGTTGGAAAATACAGAACAAAGAAACAGTGACTTAATGATATACAAATAATTTTAAATGTCAATTAAGAGAATAAGACCTTGCTCTTTTATGAAAATGAAACTCTACTACTCTTAATTTTTGAGAATATGAAGAGAATAAGAGGAGAGGTGAGAATGGGTGGAAGAAATAAGGAGGGAAGCAAGAAAACTATGGTTTTGATTTCTGAACTACATAAATGCTTGCATACACCAAAAATGAAACTAGATAAAAGAGAGAAGAAAACTCAAATGCTAATATTTAATAGAAACCAAAAAAAAAATGAGTCAAAATATTTACCATAATGATATCACAAACACATAGAAAAACATTATTTCAGATGGTCTTTGAACATGGTGCTCTGACTCTGACTATGCATTCCTGGTAGGCAATATCCTAAGGACAGAAATCTTAAACAGTACCCAGTAGTTTACCAGGTAACTTTGAAAACACTTTATATATGCCATATAATAAAGAAAAACATAGATATATTAATGTGATTAAGAATTAAAATTTTTACTCTAAGTGGAGATAAAAATACAAAATGCAAGATGGTGAGGAGGAAATACTCCCTTAATGTTAAATTTGAGTTGGTAATAATAATAATTTGAACCAGTGATTTAAAATCATATTTATCTCCTAGCTCTGTACATTAAAGAATCTAAATGTAAGCAAACATTAATAATAATGAGCATACGTAGTACCTAGCTCTTGATTTCTGGGTATATTTCTCACCAAAAGAAATGAGATCTGACTCCAGGTCCGAGACAGAAAGATTGGTGGTGGGCTTAGGATACCTAATTATACCAGAAAACAAGGATATGTTAAAAAACTAATAAGGTCATTTAAAAAGGGCTGCTCTTAAAAGGTGACTACTGACCAAATCAGGGACAATTTGAATATTAAACACAACAGTGATTATAACTCACAAATATTAAGCCTATAATGAGGTCAATAATGAAATATTATTGAGTTTATAATGAGGTAAAAATAAAAGAAAAAGAAAGAAAAGAGGAGGGGAGAAGGTATTGGGGAGGAAAGTACTTTACAGAGAAGAATGCCAGTTAATAAATGAAGCAGAAAGGACAGAGTTAGAATATCACCATCTTGCAACCCCACATAAAATAAATGATTCAGGCAAAATGATTACTAAGAATGTTAAGATCATTTAAAAGTTCTTGGAAATAGGATATATGTGCTTTAGAGATTCCTCAGTAATTGCAAAGAGAAAAATATAATTTTACAATGGTGAGAGTTTTACGGTCACGATGTTTAAATTAATCCTCACTAAAAGTCAGATATTCTGATATTATGTGTCTTCTGCTAAAATGCATCATGAAGATAAGTACCTATAAAGTATTCTTGATCAAAATGAGTAATCTGTGGCACCTGGGTGTCTTAATTGGTTAATGTCCAACTTTTGATTTTGGCTCAGGTCATGATCTCAAGGTCATGAGTTCAAGCCCCACATTGGGTGCTGTGCTCACAGCACGGAGCCTGCTTCAGATCTTCTATCTCCCTCTCCTTGCCACTCCCCTGCTCACACTCTCTCAAAAATAAACATTAAAGAAAACACAAAATATGTATAACCTGAATGCAATAGGATAAAGGATTGAGGAAACAAATGAATCCAGAACGTGGGACATTCTATAAGACAAATGGTTTAGAGTTTTCAAAAACTTAATGTCATTAAAAAAAAAAGGGGGAGTTGGGAGACTGTTCCAACCTTAAAGACATATACAACTTAATGGCCAGGGGTGAAACTTGATGGGATCCTGATTTTTTAAAAAAAAAAACCTAGAAAATAATTCCACAGAACTCCTAAAACCCTCAGAACTTCCTGTGATAAGACTGATGAATTGCATCAAACCCCATAAAATACCAGGAATAAACCTAACCAAAGAAGTGAATTTCCTGGTGGGTCATGTCAGAATTGAGTTGATTTGTAGGACAGCCACTTGGCGTCCACAGGTGGTGGAAAAAAACTCGACACATTTAGAATGGAGAAATATTCTGTGAGTAGACAGAATGCACAGGAATTTTTCCTAGAAGATAACATTACAGAATTATGGCTGATTTTCATAGATAATGGTATTGTTTAGGTGGGAAAATGTCCTAATCTTAAAAGATGTTAAGTTGAAGATTTGGGGATAAAGCCTCATAGTGTCTGCTATATATAGTTATTTAAAACAATGTTTACACACACATAGAAATCCCATAATTGTAGCAAAGTGTAAATGGGTATTGACTACAGGTGAAGGTTATGTAAGTTGTTAGTGTGGTATTCTTTCAATTTTCTGTATGTTTAAAATAAAATCTTAAAAGGAAAAAAATAAGCAATATGGCTGTATTCAACTAATAAGATAATAGACCCCACACAGATATTATATCACTGCCCTCAACATATTATCTGTGGAATTAATTTCCACAGATAAAACGTAAGCAAACAACATTATAAAAGCTTTGTGAATTCTGTTTTATGAAGAGAATTGGCTTGTCTTTAAAAAGCAAAACCCCCGGGTGAGGCATGAGAGGGGTACCTTTACCTTGGGAAGAGTTTAGGATTTCCCAATAGAGACTGCAAAGTTCAACGTGTATCCTCCAAATCAGTTTCCTAGAAGCTAAGCCTTGTCCGCACAACACCCGTTAAGCGGGAGTAAGCTGTCAATGCCTCCTGGCGAGGTTACCTCATCTGGCTGAGGGAGGACGATGACCGACATGGTTCCCGTGTGGATGCGCTGCATTCGTGCTGACAGGCCCACCTCGGGGATTCGCTGAACTCGGTGAATCCCACCTTCATACTTCAAATGCCTATAGACAGCGTTACCAGAAATTCGGGCAGCTGCGTGATGTAGTCCACCTAGGAACATAAAATCCCAAAATGTGACTGAGTTCCACTTTGGAAGGGATCTGGATCTTAAATGCCCTTAATCCCTAGCCTGAGTGCAAGTATAGAGCCAAAGATGAGAACATAAAGTAGGTACAAAACTATCTTCTGAATGTCAATGTATTAACATATAAAAGGAAATATACCAAAATATTATTCATGCTTATCTCTGGGAAACAGAATAATAATATATTTTTTATTTTACTCTTCATACTTTTGTTTCTAAGTATTCTGTAATGAACAAAATTTACTTTTATAAAAATTCTACTGGAAAAAAAATACTGGGACATTTTCTTCATTGAACTATCCTATGTGAGCTTAGGCTAATATGGTGCCTATATAAAAGAATGCTAACATAAGAATTTATTCATTTATTTTTTTTAAATGTTTATTTTTGAGAGAGAGACAGATAGAGCATAAGCAGGGCAGCAGCAGAGAGAGAGGGAGACACAGAATCTGAAGTAGGCTTCAGCTCTGAGCTGTCAGCGCAGAGCCCTACTCAGGGCTTGAACTCACAAACAGTAAGATCATGACCTGAGCTGAAGTCGGATGCATAACCAACTGAGCTACCCAGGTGCCAATTTACAAAAATTTTTTAATGTTTGTTTATTTTTGCATAAGAATTTAATAATGATGAATAATTCTATAGGTCCTCCCAAGTTTTCGAGAGTCTGTTGAAATTAGCTCTTGCTTATTTATCTGTGGAATGTGAAAATAAACACCAAAAAACTTAATGCCTAGGTTACCCTTTTATTGGACATACTTTTTTTTTTAAAAAAACCTTTTTATTATAAAATAATATACAAACATGGGGTACCTGGGTGGCTCATTTGGTTAAGCATCTGACTCTTGATTTTGGCTCATGTCATGGTCTCACAGTTTTGGGTTCGAGCCCTGCATCAGGCTCCACTCTGACAGTATGGAGCCTGCTTGGGATTCTTTCTCTCTCCCTCTCTCTCCCCTTCCCCACTTGCGTTGTCTCTGTCTCTCTCCAAACAAATAAATAAATAAATAAACAATAAAATGTGTGTGTATACATATATATACGTACAAACAAGTATACAGACATAAAAAACCACATGAAATAAATATATGGCTTAATGACCACAAGTCCCCAAAGCCCTCCCACATGCCCATTCCAGTTCCAATCTTCATCCTTTCTCACGAGTAACTATGATCCTGACTTTGATTCCTTTATAATTTTCTTCCCTAAATGTGCTAAAGGTTTATCTTGTTCATTTAAAAAAGTTTGATGCCTTTAAAAAAATTTTTATTTACTTTTAGTAATCTCTACCTCCAATGTGGGGCTCAAACTTATGACACCAATATCAAGAGTCGTACATGCTTCCAACTGAGCCAGCCAGGTGCCCCAAAAAGTTTGATGTTTCAATCTCTTACTCTCTACATTCATCATCCATCTCTTCTGTTTCCTACAAATTACTGTTAAGGAGCCTGGGCTATCGACCTGTACAATTTCTCACAGTATGAATTTCCTGATTGTGTACTCTTAGTGCAGTTCAACCTGTTCTTCTGCTCTCTGTACTGGCTGCAGTTTGGCAGCTGGATCCAGAGATCCAGTTGAAGCTCCCTGGCGAAACTACAGGTGGGACATAAGGACTGTTTTCTTTCTTTTTATGGTCTTGACAGGCTTTGGCATTTAGTGTACCATGGGAGTTGTAAAATAGTGATATTCTAATTCTGTAATTTCTTTCTCTTATTATTGGCTAACATACATTTATAAAGAGACATTTCCCCCATTTACTAGTTGCTACAGTTATATAGGAAAGGCATGATAAATGCTTGATTCTATCCCTTTACCAGTTTTACCGATACATGTATTTTGCAATATAAAGAATTAGGGTCATTTAAATCATATGAAGATGACTATTTTTAAAATATCACTATAAATTCAGGATTGGAGTACATCTAGCATGTTTAAATCAATTGCAATTATTATCATAGAAGCTTAACTTGTCCATCTTTGTCCAGCCAGAGCCTCTTCAAGTTAATTTCTGAGTTCTTTTATAGTATAACTGAGTTCTTACTAGAGTATAACAAAATTTTCCAGGATTATCCTGAACTTTTCCTCCCCAAGACCTGGAATCAGTGATCTCTCCACGAAGCCTTGGTGCCTTTCAGACAGAAATAATACTTCAATATTTTTAATATTTGGACAACTGGGTTGTTCACTATTGCTGGGTTGGTCATTGTTTCCAGGCCTTTGCAGTGGACAGAGATGGGAAATACCTCATGAGTTCATACTGATGTTGGGAGACAACCCTTTTTGGGTTTCTGGCATTTCTATCCATCTTGCAAATAAGGCACTGCCTGCACTCTTGTTTCAGAAAATATTTTTAAGAGTGTTTGCATAGAGAACAGCTTTGGAGGTACATCTCCCTCCTGAGCAAAGGTCAAGTTTGCTTATATCCTTGGAAGATAAAGGTAGCGTCTCCTTGTTAGAGCAGTGCACAAGCATGCTTACTTAAAAGTTTTAAGATCTCTAAGCTCAGAGTTCGTCTAGTATAATGAAACCTACTGCATAGGCAGTTATCATCTGGCTTCGAGGTACCTGATAGGACCTGGAGCTCATAGCACCGGACAAAAATGCTGATATTCTGCTTACTGCTACTACGCGTAATACATCGTCTTCTGTCTCTGACCCATGAAACTGTGGCATGTTAATTTGTTAGCTTGCAAGGAGGGCAAAATCTCAGCCCACTTGCAGTTCCTGACAATTGATACTTCCAGGGTAAATTCAAGATGATGGCCTCTTCTCTATCACTCTTGCCTTCCATTCCAAGAATCTTGGTTCTCAACGACAGGGAAGATACTACGATATCTCACAGCTACTCATCTACTTTTTCCCATAGTACATATACAACAGTCTAGAATAACTCTACTAGTTCTGCCAGAACATGATTACTAAAAACATTAAAAGTTTCTCTTCCTGTTCCCTCATTTTTCAAATGGTTGTACTCAATCCTGTCAGATCTTACAGTTCTAAAACACTGCATTATTTCCCTTAGTCCTCAAATAGACATAGTTCTGCAGGTAACCACATGCATGCTCACCTCTACTCTTTATGTTGATACTTCATATTTTAGTTGCCTAAAGTTTTATTTGCTAGTAGATTCCTCAGAAAGGAACCATGGGAAAAGTACTTCTTGAATTCTTGCATATTGATAAGTTTGTAGACTTATAAGTCAGTTTTGCTGCTTATAAAATCCTTAACTCAAAGTTCCTTCCCTTGCATTAACTATGCTGCCACTGCTGCTGTCATGTTCCTAATATGTTTCTAATGAAGACTCAGTGCTCTGACATCAGATCTAACCACTTGGGTAAAGTCGGCATGGTGGACAAAAATTGGGCAAAACTTTAGATTACCCTAGAAAATGCCTGAGGAAGGTAACTTATCAGAGATTGACATATGGTCTTTTTTTTTTTTTTAAGATTGTAAGTAATCTCTACATCTAATGTGGGGCTTGAACTCCCAACCCCGAGATCAAGGGTTGCATGTTCCACTGACTGAGCCAGCCAGACACCTCTGACATACCGTCTCTTAATAAGTCCAACACAGCTGGTCTTCCTCCAGTGACGGAACAAATTACTGTTTATTTCCTTAAATACGAGATAAAGAAGCTGACTAGCATTTAGTGGTCAAATGATATGAAAAATGTATTTGCTTATCATTTATCCTCAGTGTAGTCAGATGGTCATAGTATGAAAGATACCCAGGAACTGAGACAGAGTGAGGCCACAACAATTAAAATTGTCCATCTCACACTCCCTCTGTACTTTTAATATTATTCCCCTCAACCCCCTTTATCTACATGTTGAGGGCACATATTTGAATTTATATGGCCTGAAAGGAGAAGGCTGCAACTTTACTGTACAGATTATTATGGCCAATCTTAGGCTGCCTGAATTCAAATTCAAGCTCTTCCTCTTCCTAGTTGTGTGTCCACCGGCAAGTTACTTCATTTGTTCCTGCTGTGGCTTCCTTATTTGTAAATGGTAATTATAACGAGGGCCATAGCATGGAAAACCATTCATATTGCAGACTATGTGCGTAGTGCTTCAAGGCATGAGTAAGTATACGACACAGACCTGAAATTCAACCTACCTCAAAGGGTTGTTGTGAGGAATAACTGAGATAAACACTGGTAGAGCAATTAGCAGTGTTGACAGTTAGCCATCAATAAGTATCAGTAGTAACTGGAAGTGTATCATTGGTTCTCCTGGGCCAGTCGACATCATGTGGAAGTGAATGATGATCAAGGCCCCTGTGAACTGGGGCGCCTGGGTGGCTCAGTTGGTTAAATGGCCAACTTCGGCTCAAGTCATGATCTCGCAGTCCATGGGTTCAAGCCTCATGCCGGGCTCTGTGCTATCATGACAGCTCAGAGCCTGGAGCCTACTTCGGATTCTGGGTCTCCCTCTCTCTCTGCCCCTCCCTGGCTCGTGCTCTCTCTCTCTCTCAAAAAAAAAAAAAAAAAAGATCTTGTGAACTAAATTATGATGTAGAGCAGGAGAACTGATATACCTCTGAAGTAGGACAGTGAAGTGACTGCTGGCCTTGCCAGCTGAAAAACTGCTTCTGGTGGTCCTAATTGACAGGTATGGAGAAAAAAAGCATTTGTCAGATCAACAGCTACATACCAGGTATCAGGGGCTGTGAATTTGTTCACGTAATGGACCCACATCTGGTACAGCAGCAGTCATTAGAATCACCAGCTGACTAAACTTATAATAATCCACTGTCATTCACTGAGATCTGATCTACCTTCTTTATAGGTCAAATAAACAAGTTGAAAAGGGATGAGGTAAGAATCACCAACCTTGTATCTTTCAAGTCTTTTATGGCGGCACTAATCTCTGCAATCTCTCTAGGAATGCAGGACTGCTTTTGGTTTACGATTTTCCTAGGTGGAGGCAGTGCTGATGGCTCCTACTTGGCCTTTCCCACCGTACAGCCCTCACCCGGAAAGTCAGGAAAATAATATGGGGATTCTGCCAGCTGCTGAGTATATCTGTTCCAATTATGTATCCAGAACTGGGGAAACCACCACAGGACCGGTTTGGGAACCCACCAGGCCCACTGTAAGAGGAACATGTCTATTCTTCACCTGACTTCCACAAGCCTCTCTTCTAAGTGATGGGCCACAGTGATGTTTTGAGTCCCCTGGAATTAGTGTCATTTCAGAGCCAGTGTCCAGTAGTCCCTGAAAAGTCTGGTTATTTCCTTTTCTGCAAGGCACAGTTACCCTGGGAAACGGCCACAGATCCTTTTTGGGAGAATGCTGAGAAAAGAGTGAAGAGTATAAATATTTGGCAACACACTGGGGTCCTTCCTCAAGGGGAGCCAGCAGTCCCCTTTATTCAAGGGGTTTGGGCCTGTAAACCAGCTCAAGTCTGAGAACTTGACTTGTTTACATGGTTACAAACATGACTGAGGAGCCATGACTTGTTTTTATGATTAAAGTTAGATTTCTGTTCACTTGACCTAAGACTTTTCTGCTTATACAGATCAAGTAAGAATTTATGAGGATTCCTGTCTATTTTAACTCTAGAGATGCCGCAGGTCTACGTGCATCAGACTATTCTGATTACTGCTGTGGCTCTGTTGTCCTCGACGGTAACCACGCCCACCCCACCTCTGGCTGCCAAGTGCTGTCACTTGACCCCTGCCACCTGGAAATTCAATTACTCCCATTCCATTTAGGTTTCCCATTTCAGCTGCCAAAGTCCCCACAGTAAGGCCTGACTGACAGAGAAGAGCAATCATAGAGCTCTTCAAGGATGCCAGGGCGCTCCTAATGAATTTATTTCTCACAGCACTGGTAAAAAGTATGTCTTCTGAACACATAAAATCAACCACCACATTACTTTAAGTGATCTCTTCCTGAATTTAACTGGCAAGCAGAGAATAACAAAACATAATTATAAACATTCAACTGTTGGGAGGGAGGAGATAATGTGAAACATTTCATAGAATCCCTTTAACTCAGAAGATATTTCGATTTATCAAATACCCAGAATACAGAATAACACAGTGTCAGACTTATACTATATATGCAGAGCTCTCTCCTCTACTGCTTCCACAAAAACTACCTTGTAATCATTTAGTTTGGATTATTTATGGAATGACTGAGTATTATCCCTATCTGTACCTACAGTCACAAAACTTACAAGACTTTAAGTCACTTGATGCAGGAATTTTTCCATGTGTGTTTCCTTTCAACCTGAGCTTTTAAGGCTGTGTGAATCTTTGTGAGTTCCTCTCCATTTCAATTAAATATTTAAAAAATATATAGAATTTAACATACATATTTTATAAGGTAGGTGCTTTTTATCCCTTCTCTATTTTAGCCTTCCTATTCACATCTTTTCTTCTAATTATAAATAAATCAGCTTTTAAGTATTTTATAATTATAATAAGAAGAGTTTTATTCTTTGTCTTTAATTAAAAAAATTTTTTTAATGTTTATTTTTGAGGGAGAGAGAGAGAGAGAGAGACAGAGCACAAGCAGGGGAGGGGCAGAGAGACAAAGACACACAGACTCTGAAGCAGGCTCCAGGCTCTGAGCTGTCAGCACAGAGTCCGATGCAGGGTTCAAACCCACAAACCATAAGATCATGACCTGAGCCAAAATCAGATGCCTAACCCACTGAGCCACCCAGGTGCCCCACTTAGTCTTTAATTCTAAAGGTATGTAGTAAAATATTTTTAAGTCCTTTTTACTTTTTAAAGTAGCTCTATTTTATTTTTCCAGTAAGTCAATCTAAAAGAAAGTTTCCCAAACATTGTCTAGGGATTGTTTAGGCTGCACTACACCCCTGGGACAGAGTCTAGAATCTCTCTTCCTGTTGTTATTGAGTTCATGTTTCATTCATGAAAACCAGATTCAAAATATACATCTGAGAGGTCACTGATGACATTTGCCACTACTCTCTTTTATAATGCTGCTGTTTCTAAAATTTTTATTTTATTTTTTAAGTTATTTCTATACCCAACATGAGGCTTGAACCTATAACTCTGAGATCAAGAGTAGCATGCTCCACCAAACAAGTCAGCCAGGTGCTGCTATTTCTTATTATATTCTTCTTAAAACTCTCTCCCCTCTTGCTTCCATAATATTATACTGCCCTTGGGACACCTGGCTGGCTCAATCGGTAGGGTATGTGCTCCATGTTGGGAATAGAGATTACTTTATACACACAGTATTATGCAGCCCTCATCCTTTTTCTGCTTATCTAACTCCTCTCCTTCTTTTGCCAACTAGTCTGTCTTTCTAAATGTGGGTGTTCTCTAAGGTCTGATGTCCTAGACTCTCCCTCACATATTCTCTCAGTGTTAGACATGGTATTGAATCTCTTTCCTCGACTCTGTTCTCTCACCTAAGCTCTGGCTGCACAACTTCAGCATTTACTGCATATTTCTAAATGGGTGTTCACTACAACCAGAGATTTAATAATTCGCTCTGATTTCCAACTTGAGTTAATGTTGTAGTCTTCCCAGCAAGAAAAGATTAGAATCCGGTGGCTCATCTTGTGTCAGAATAGACTACCACGATGGGGACATAGTGTGACTCTGGATCTGACAAACTTAAATTTAATCCCCGGACTGCCATTACTTACAGTGTGATCTTGGATTAGGTACTTATTCTTTGAGCCTCGCTCCTCATCTGTAAAGTGGGATTAATAATATCTATCTCACAGGGCTGTGAAGATCAAATCACCTACACTGCACTCAGGACATGAGGGCAAGCACTAGGTCCTCTTTTGTCCATTCTTTCTTTGAAGATCTCCCATGTGTCTACTGCCAAGTTAAGTCTTAGTTACACCTGGATTGCTCTAACAACCTCTCTGCAGTCTGCCTTAACTCTAGCCTCTTGATTCATCCCACAAATTGCCGTCGAAATAATCTTAAAATCTGCGTTTATCAAATCAAATGCTTACTGATAAAATCTCCAACAGCTCTCTACTCCCCAACAATCAAGGCCTGTTCAGCTTTCAAGGCTCTTCAAACTCTACCCCCTTAAGCTCATATCCTATGACCTCCTACCACAGATGTGCTCTGGGTAAACTGGCCTCCTCACTGTCCTTCACGCACACCAAGATCTTTCCTGCCACCACGTGGTTGCTCTGGTTGCTCCTTCCCTCTGCTTTCAATTCCTCTTTCCTAACCACCGGCTGTTTGAAAACCTGTACCAAGCACAACTTCCTTATTCATTCATTTTCCTCTGCTGTTTATAACTTACTTCAATCCTTCTTCCTTTTTCCTCAGAGTTTGAGGTTTATTACTGGGTATCAATTTATAACCAAGAAGATAAAAACTTTCATATGGCATAAAAGAATGGAAAAAAGATTACTAGCAGATGTCTTGATTTAGCATAATTGAGTATTTAAAAGTTTAAGGACTTGTATTGTTTGGTATTGTATACATTGTATAAGTTTTTATCTGCCCAACTAGAGTGGTGTCTTAAAAATAAAGACAAATGATTAACTTTATCTGCATTTCCATACAAATCAAATACACAAAAAAGAGAGTAAATGCAAAATCAGGAAACTCACACATGGTGCTAAAAGGGATGGTATAGAGAAAATGCTACTAAGGGCAATGAAATGAAGAGAGAAGTTGAGAGAATAAAAATACGAGAAAAGTTTTTGAGATAATATGAAAAAGGGAGAAGATTTTTTTTTAACTTCAACATTACAATAATAAGGATATAAGGTAGATGGAATATATTCAAAGGACAGCTTGAAGAAAGTTCAGAAATCCTTTATGAAGAACAATTTCGGTGGATTGGACAGAATGAGGAGGAGAGGCATAAGGCTGAAAACCTGAAAGAGCAGATCCTTGGAAAGATTATTTTGTTATGTGTATTTAACCTCTGAGGTTATAAAAATTGAAGATGTTAAAAAAGAATCTAATACATCATTGGCCACTCTGATTATACTTTCAGGTTGTATCACATAAATGATAAAGTTCTTAAAAGCAAAAACCTTAACACATCTTTCTTTGAATAGAGAGCGAGGAGTTTCAAGGCAAGGTATAGATAGATCTATTCTCCCCAGGAAAATGTTCTCGAATTCAGACACTCCTTCCTTCAGTACCTCCTACTCTCTTCTCCCAGTTAAGACATCTATTAGGGTAAAGCTGCTGAGAATGATGAGTCTGTATCACAGCATTTAGTAGATACAGATAAAATGTTTTAAAAAATGGTAGGGGTACCTGGGTGGCTCAGTTAAAAGTCCATCTGACTCTTGATTTCCACTCAGGTCATGATCCCATGATTTGTAGCACAGGACTCAGAGTTGGACTCTGTGCTCATAGAGCGGAGCCTGCTTGAGATTCTCTCTCTCCCCACTTCTCTCTGGCCCTCCCTGACTCATGCATGTGTGTACTCTCTCTCTCTTTCAAAATAAAAAAGAAAACTTTAAATAAAAAAATGAGACTACATGGTTTTAATGAAGATCAGAGGTAAAACAATTTTTAGCATCTTCTATGGATAAAATCCTCAGATATGCCTACCATAATCAGCTGGTGTATAATTCAGAAGTTCAAATTTCCAGTTTTTATAGCTTGAATAATTCTGGTACATATCAAAAATTTCCCGGGTAAACTGCTGGCAGATATCACCTAAAAAAAATACAAAAAATATTCAGTCAGCAAAAATTTTTAAGAGAGCCATTCTTAGGTACAGGCCCCTTGGGAAATAAGGAGTAACTGTTTCCATAGTGAAACACATTTAATGAACTTTAAAAATTAAAGTGTGTCAAACCAAGGTAAAATTTAAGTATTTTTTTGTTGGATCACTCACAATAACATTATTTAACTGACCTCCAGTAGTTCTTCCAGATGTTACCTCTAAAATGACATCATTTTTGTCATATTTCTCCTTTGGCACTAGATTCTGAAAAAGCTGAAAAAGGGAAAAAAATCAGCATTTGTGGGTATATTTTCTATGGCATACTATTGCTTGATTGTAGATAAAGACCTCCATTAAACAAATCAATAATTAACAATAATTACATAGCATCCAACAAGGTCTAGTCATTAAATGCTATAAGTGGACTGGACCTAAAATAAATGATCAATTCATGCTAACAATGGAGTTACTTGATAGGGTATTCTCCACAATGCTATCAGATTATCTTAATTTTCTAAAATGTCCAAGTTTAGATCAAAGTCTAGAGTGTTCCATTCAATTTTTTTTTTCAGATTTTGCCTCTTATTAGTTCTAAACAGTAGCTTCTTTCATCTAATGAATGAAGTAAAGCTTTGAAAGTCTTCGCTTGCAGAAAATAAGAACTTTTTCCATATGACATTCCATAGAGGACAGCGGACCCCAGGTCGTGCCCTGTTCTCAGGAGAGCTGCTCCGCTTAAAGAGTAAATTGAGGTCCCCCAGGATAAGGCCCAAATAGTTTGAGCCGTGACAAGAAAACAAGGAGCTTTCTAATAAAAAAAAGCAACCAGCTTCCCTCTAAAGAAGAAAAAGGAAGCAGTTTTGTTTTTTATTTATTACTAAGAAGTCTTGCAAATCAAACTACAAGTACCTCCTGCTAATTTTTGAAATATGCCGTCTCAGCTAGAACTGATAGTCTGAGGGAGAGATTACGAGACCAAGAGTGACGCTCTACTTCTGCCTTTGACATGCTGGTTACATCACAGTAACTGATACCCCCATACCTCATTCCCCTCAACAAGCCCCACTGTGGATTCCCAGAGTAGGGAGGCTGCATGAAGGAAGATGGCAAATAGGACAGAAGCAAAGATGGTGCACAGACAGCACTGTGGTTTTCACTGTCTCTTAAACAAATCATTGGTTGAACTACAAGGAGCTAACGGCTTGTGTGAACTAATCGTGTCTTCGATTTGTTTCATTCTATCCAGAAAGCAAATTTTCAATCCTTAATCAACACAACAGCTATGAACACCTCCATGTTTCTAAGGCTTCAAAACTGTTGATTCTTCCTCTAGGTGAACTAAATTTCTTTACCAACATCTGTCTCCTGGCCTGGCAAATTAAGAGCTTTGGAATATGGTTGCTCTTGGAGGATGGAGAAAGGTGAGGTTTTATTCTTTGGCATCCCAGTCCCTTCAACCTCATTATTCAATTTGTAGCAGATTACAGTATTAAGCCCAGCTTAATCACTATTATAAAAGAAGCCTTAATAAACTGGTGTTTGGAAAGTACTTTGGGCACAATATATGCAAAACAATACTCCTTTATATTAACACAATCGAGTAGTCTGCCACCTAAAACATACCTCACTGTATAACATATTGATTTTTTGGGCAATGGTTTGCCTCTCTTCCAATGCAAGTTCTTGTAACTGCTTTTCATCTTCTTGATTTAGACCTACAAAGCAGCAACAGAAATGATAAATGTTTTTAAATACTCGTAGAGACACTCTTAAACAGCTACCTAATCTCTGCCTACTAAATTTTATTTCAGTTGTGAAGGAAAGGGACTATACAAAAGAAGAGTTAGAATAGTCAGAGAATATCAATTAATACGTGCTTGTGAAGTACGTCTAAAAAAGTCAGTGTGAAGTATGATCGCTGCCCCAAAGAGCTTATGACTTGAATGTCTGAAAGTAATTCTCGAAATCGATGATGAAAAAACAAGTTTGAAAAGGAACTGGTTAATTAAATAGAAACTCAAATAAGGACAGTTTTAGAGTAACTTGGGGTGACCACGTTTTGTCTTAAAGGTAGCAGCCGTTACTCCGCACACTGGGGGGAATCCAGCATGGTTAGTAGAGCCTCCATTTTTTTCAAAGTCAGAAACAAGCACAAAGTTTGAAATCTCTTGATATGTTTATCCTTAGCAAACACTTTTTAGAACACCATGTAGGTCAAACAAAACATCTTTGTAACCTCTGTGTTATGGAAACAATGGTCCTTTTCACATCATTTCAAAAGCAGAAAGTTAAATCATGGAACTCCCAAAAGAAAGGCTAACAAGGAGAGGCAGTAGACAAGCTCAGTCTGTCTCATAACCTTTGACTCTACTGCTCTAGACACCTAGACTCCCATTTGTTGGTGGTGATGCTTGCACACTGAGGTAGAAATTTTTGCTTCTTAATAAGAAATCAGAAATGAAAAAATCGTAATTATGAAAGAGGGAAGGCTCTTTTAATGCTTACTATGCACCAGATACTCCACTAGTTGTTGGAAATACATGGATGAATAAAACAGGATTCTAGGCCTCAAGTGGCTCAGTGTGGTGGGAAAGACGGACATGTGCACACGATTAAAATATGGGATATGACAGTGCCATGGAGGCATGAAGGAGGAGGTCTAACCCAGACTTCAGCATGTGAGAAAGACTTCCTGCATAAAGTGCCATCAAACTGAATTCCAATTATGGATCATCTGTTGCAGAACTGTAACATCACTCGTGGCCCCACATTACGCACTTATGCAACAATTAGAAACCAGTACTCCATACGGATCTGTGGTAGGTCAAAGGTATCAGAAAAAGATGATTTGCAGTCACATAAAATTATTTTTGTGCCTCTAATTGTTTACTGATCTATAAAATGCAGTCTAATTCAATTTCATTATATCAACAAAAATTTGAGACTCTATTATATCCTATATTTGGTGCTGCAAAAAATACAAAAATGAGTAAGACATGGGCTCTGGCCTTGAAGAACAGAGGATGAGGAAAGGGGCAGAAGTCAAGCCAATTAACTTTTTTTAAATGTTTGCTTATTTTTGAGAGAGAAGGAGACAAATTACGAGCAGGGGAGAGCAGAGAGAGAGAGACACACACAGAATCCAAAGCAGGGTGTCAACAAAGAGCCTGACACAGCTCAAATTCATGAACTGCGAGATCATGACCTGATCCAAAGTTGGACGCTTAACCGATTGAGCCACCCAGGTGCCCCAAGCCAATTAACTTTTAAGACAAAGGATCAAAACTCAAAACAGAGAAAGGTAAACTTATTTGTTTTACAGAGGGGATTGAGGCCAGAGTATGACATCCAAGCCATACGTAAAAGGGGACTGAATTTTAACAAGGTGAAATTGGTGGGCAACAATGAGTGCAAAGACAGGCACGGGATGATACTGGTATACTCAGGGAATGGTGAGTTATCTATTTTTCTTGGAAGGTAGCGTATGCAATGGGAATTAATACACTATACAGAGAGGCAGTGTCACTCTGCAGAGGTTCTTAAATGCCAAATCAAGAAATATGCATTTGTAGGCAATGGGAATTACTGAAAATTCTGAGCAGGGGAGTAATAGATTAAGGTTGCACTTGGACTGGGAAAGCCTGGAGGCAGCACAAGTTAGGAATTTACTGTAATCATCCAGCATGAGATATAATAAAGATATAAATGAGCAGAAATTATAGAAGGGGACTACTGAAAGGTAATATTACAGGGGTAAAGCCTACTGGACTTTGAATCATTGTGCAGTGGATAAGAACAGAGGCTGTGGAGTCTCACTGATTGGGTTCAAATCCTTGTTCCTCTCCTGACTGGCTGAGTGATGTTTGGCATTTTAGGCTCTCAGCTGCCTCATCTACAAAATGAAGATTTTACCTCATCAGATTATTGTGAATGTTCAAATGAGATAATATTTGTAAAATACTTAGCTTAAGTGCCTGGCACATAGTAAGACAGCAAAGGTAGCTTTTATTACAGAATAGCAGAATTGCAGACCTAGAAGACACTCCAGAAGCAATCCAATCCAATCTTAATTATACATGAAACATCCCAGGCTGAAGAAGGTTATGTCAATTTGATTTAGAAAGTTAGTCAGCTCCTATAATATGCAAAGAACTTTCCCCAAACTAATTAATTACAAATTTGAAGGGCACAAAGCAAAAGGGTAAAAAAAAGTCCTCATTAAACATACATGAGAAACTCATGGTACCACCAAAGAAGGCAGAAAATATAAGTCTCCGGCAATCCAGAAATTTACAGGTGCAACTATGACTGGCCTTGACATTGCTTAACATCCCTAACACTTAATGAACAGGATGAAGCACAGAGGCAAGTTTACAAACTAAAAGCTTAAAGCACTATCTAGATAAATGTTGGATCCCAGGTTAGTTCATCATACTTTTTCTCTCAACTTCTGTACATTTTGGAAATTTTTCATATGAGGAAAAATGTTAAGGCAAGAGCAATATTAACAAATACTAAAACTAAAAATAAACCTCTTACATCATATATAAAATTAACTGAAAAAGATCAAAGAATTAAATATAAGATTAAAAATATAACTCTCAGAAGTAAACACAGACCTACCCTTTGTGATTTTGGATTACAAACAGTTTCTTAACACCAAAATCACCAAAAACACAAGCAACAAGAAAAAAAAAGATAAATTTGACAACATCAAAATGAAAAATTATGGTGCTTCAATCTTTTTTTTTAAAAAGGAGTTGAAGGAAGCAGCTGGCTGGCTTAGTCGGTACAACATGTGACTCTTGATCTTGTGGTTGTGAGTTCAAGCCTCACGTTGGGTGTAGAGACTACTAAAAAATAAAATCTCAAGGGAGTTAGGTGACTCAGTTGGTTAAGCATCTGACTCCTGATTTCGGCTGTGGACATGATCTCACGGTTTGTGGGTTTAAGCTCCCCATCAGGTTCTGTACTGACAGTGTGGAGCCTGCCTGGAATTCTCTCTCCCTCTCTCTGCCCCTCCCCACTCTCAAAAAACATAAATAGACATTTAAAAAAGAGATCTTAAAAAAATTATAGTGCTTCAGAAGATAATCCACAGAAAGGAGGTAATTTTTGCATATCATATATCTGATAAGGAACTTGTAGCTATAATATAAAGAACTCTCACAAGTCAAAAGAAAGACAAATAGCTTAATTTAAAAATAGGCAAAGGATCTGAACAGTCATTTAACCAAAGATGAGATACAAATGGTCAAGAGGCACATGAAAAGATGCTCAACATCATAAATCAGGGAAATGCAAATCAAAGCCACCGTAAGATACCATCTCACACTCACTAGGATAGCTAGAATCTAAAGGGCAGAATATAAATGGTGAAGCCACAGGCTGGCAACTGTTTAAAAGGTAAAATGTAGAGTTACAAGATGACTCAGCAATTGCACCACCATTGCTCATAATAACCAAAAAGTGGAAAGAAAGAACTCAATATCCATTAACTGATGAACAGACAGATGAAAAGAAAATGTGGTATTTCTATACAATGGAATACAGTACCACAATAAAAAGTACAAATACATGCTACAACATAGAAACCTTGAAAATATTATGCTAAATGAAAGAAGCCAATCACAAAGGACGTGTTATATGACTCTATTTATATAAAATGCCTAAAATGAGCAAATCTAGAAAGTAGGTTAGCAGTTGCTTCTGGTCGGCAGGGAAGGGGGAATTGGGGCAAGATGGCTACAGGGTGCAGAGTTTCTTTCTGGGAACATGAAATAACACCTAGACTATATAAGCCCTTTGATGGTTTGGAACTATATTTTTGTGTCTCTGCTATATACATAGGACAGTGCTCAATAAATTAAAAGTTTTGAAAAGATCAGTATTCAGCCTCCTAGACCCTAAAAACTTGGCAAGCACCACAAGGAGCTTGGTCTCTTAGTAGCATATTTTTGGTAGCTGAAATACTTTAAACACCCAGGGTAGAATCCTGTCTTCTCCAAGTGTAGAATGTATTCATTCTAAGTTTTTCAAAAGACTGCATTCAATAAAGCTTTAACCTATAATATCAATCATGTCCTTATACACACACACATATCTTTTACCTACTTTTACACATTGAATCTAATTCTTCGATTGCTTGCTCAGCCTCCTGAATTTCTTGGTAAATGGCTGTGAGTGGTGCCAGCTCGGCGTGCCTTCTAGTCCAGGCCCTCCGGTCTCCGTCATTCACAGACACCCGCTGCAAACTCTGATCAAGCATACGGTACTCCTTACTCAGGTCCTCCATGTATTTCTGTAGTGCTTTACTCTTCCACAGCATCTTGGTGTCCTGAAGACAATATCTCCTGGGACAATTCTTATTTAACAGATGATGGAGAGGGGGTTGCCTGTTTTGTCTAAAAACCCACAGCCTTGTATCAAGATGTCTTTGTGTAAACTGACGAGACTGGGGGTGGATATGGCACTGGTGGGGACCATTATGAGATGAATGTCTAAAAAGCCAAGCACACAGGTGACGACTCATCTCAGCATCTGAAATGTAATAAACACAATGTGAAAAAAAATCAACTCTACAAATACAAAAGCTGGAAGACACCTCAAGAAATCTCGTTCAGTTCACTGCTGCAGCCAACTCTAAACACGGTCCTGAAATTCAATATTCCATAAAAAGAAAACAATTCTTCAAATGCCTGAGCATATTAAAATAAATGAAGATAGCACTGTTTTCTATTCACTCAAAGTATATAATTAGCTAAAGCAAATGAGTAGGAGCATAACTAATAAATATATTAATAGACTATTAAATCAGCTATTTTCTAGAAAGTATTCAGAATCTAGAATTGAATACATGAACAAGCACTTGAAAGGTATGAAATAATCATGCAAGCTTTAGGTAGTTCACATATTCATAGACTTCTAAAGTTTGAAGAAGTTTTCTTACCTAATTCTTTAATTGTAGGTATCCAGAGGTCCAAGAGTCAAGTGACTTAATCATGATAACTCACTCAGCCAGACAGTCAGAGCTAATACTAGAATGCAGTTTTATTGTTCAGAGTTCAGTACTTTCCATTCTCAATTCTGCAATCAGGTGCTTTCCTTTCAGTTGAGACTCTAAAGAAAGAAAACTTCAAATATTATACTAAGAAAGTAGGTCTGGTAAAAAGGGACAGTGGTGATATTTGCATTAAATGAAAAAAGCAGAATGCAAAACAATATAATCTCAATTAGATTTTCAAAATTTTCTATGATATATGATATACATGTGAAAAAGGTAAACAGTATTTTGGGGGTGAAGGAAACCTAAAAAAGAAATAGAGCAAAATGTTAAGATGATCTCTAGTTGTGGGCCTGTAGAAACCTTTCGCATGCCTTCTAGTTTTTCTACTTTTCAGTGTTTTTAATTTTTCTATATTCATAGCTTGTATTACTTGTATTACAATCAGGAAAAAATAGTTACTTAAAAAAATTACAAGTTAGGTGAAATTGGCTGTGGATGCTAACTACCTGTTCTTCCCTCTAACAGACATAATCAGAAGCTAACAAAAGCACAGAGTAGTTTTATTAAGAAAGAGGAAAGATAAAATATTTTAGGAAAAACATTTTGCCCTTAAAATCCTGGGGTTCAAAGTTGAAAATAAGGGTCTCAATTTTATCAGAATCAACCTTTATTGTCTCTAGTGTTCGTACTATGCTAGGAGGTGCATTCATATATTAATTCATTTGATCACTGTAAATCAGCTAAGTTGAATATCATAATCCCCTAGGAAATAAAATATTCAGAATGATCTCCAAAATTTTCAGAGTTTGCAGGATTCTACTAACAAACTTTAACATACCAAATCACATTTGGAAAGACTGTAGAATGCACCAGTGCCCAACAGCCAGAAGGTTTAACAGTCCTTCAGCAGGTTTCCCATGTCTTTACATCTAGTCTCTAGCATATCGGAAGAAGTGTGTCCATTTGAGAAAACGGACAAATCAGAAGGATGAAAAATTTTTGTTAGAACACTTATAGCTAAAGTTTTCATCCTAGGAACAGCAATCGAGTAAGTAACTCCTAAGGTCATGAACCTCAATGTTAAGAGGGAAAAAAAACCCAAGACGTTTTACTCGCTAGGGCTGCCTATACCTGAGAACGGCAAGTCTTCTCCCTCACCCACCACAAGAGCAGGATTACTCGACACTCTACGGACAATTCTCAAGAGTCAGAAGTGACGCTAAGCCTCTGCCAGAGCAGCACGTGTAAACCAGATTCTGTAATTCAGAGTACGGAGTGATCCCAAAGAGGCAACATGAAAAAAAAATGGGGGTAGAAAAATGACCTTTAAAGATAAAAAATTAAAAAAAAAAAGGTGAGTACCTAAAAAATAAAATTAAGTACGACAGCTTTCCTTACTGTAGCCGGAACCCTCCGCGACCTGCTATATTTCAGCCCGACACACACTGGATCACTTTCACTTCCGGGATCACTCCTTTCGGATTAACGCTTGCTGTCAGCCTCTCCAGAGTAGTCGTGGGCGTGCGTGTAACAGCTAACAGGGGAAACACGAGAGAAAAATGACAAATCTAGAAAGAAAAAAAAAAATGACAAGGCAAAAAGAATATCCCAGGAGATGACCATGCCCTCGCAGTACTTATCCGGAGCTGGAGCCCAGGGCTTGGGTTGCATTGGAGTAGGGCGTGTGGGCGGTGGCGGAATATAGAGTGAACTACAACTCCCAAAGCTCCCACCCAGGAATTCTGGGAGTTGTAGTTTATGCCCAGGGTGCCTCAGGTGAACCTTTGGTTTCATAGTTACAGGCAAATACAGTAGAGTGAGGTTCTCTACCATTCTGATTAAGAGATCAACAATTACAATATAGCAATTTCAAATTAAAGGATTTCCTTATAGTGAAGCCACTAAAGCAGTGGTTCTTTAAAAAAAATTTTTTTTGGACTCCCTTTTCATTATCTCCAAATTTGGGGATTGTGCATGGTGTTTTCATTTTTCCTTTTTCCTGTGGGATTCTGCATAGTTTTTTTTTTTTTAATGTTTATTTTTTTATTTTTTGAGAGGGACAGAGATAGAGCATGAGCAGGGTAGGGGCAGAGAGCTAGGTAGACCCAGAATCTGAAGCAGGCTTCAGGCTGGATGCTGACAGCTCAGCACAAGGGGCCTGAACCCATGGATCCTGAGATCATGACCTGAGCTGAAGTCAGATGCTTAACGAACTGTGCCACCCAGGTGCCCCAGGATTTTGCATTTTAATAGTTGTACTTTCAGCTTCCACTGCTTGAGAAAATACCTAGGAACTAAAGGAGGACATAAATTTGTATTTTAAAAAATCATAACAGGATCAAAAAGAAGACTACGTATATCTACAGATTAATGACTTTATAAATGTTGCATGCACACACAGAATTTAAGGGCTCAAATTAGGTTTATAGCTTGTAAACTACCAATTAAATAAATAATTATAAAAATCCAACTAATAGACAGTTACAGGAGAATGCAAACACACTGCCTTACTTTGGAGATACCAGTGGCAATCACATTTACAAGTTACACGACAGCTGTGTCTCAATATCACTTTCTGAAAAGCCAAGGTAAACATCATCCCATATAACCAAATTCACAGGATATTTTCTTAGGTTATGACCACATATAAAAATGGCAAATTAATCCTAAATGTAAATATCTAACATTACCTACTTACAGCTTAAAGAGAGTACTACTTCTATCTAGTATATATTAAATTATATACTAAATGGTTTAAACCTATTGATTTAATCCATACCACAACAATCCTGAAATATCCATTTTGTGGAAGAGGAAAAAACTAAGGCATAGAGAGGTTAAGCAACTTGTCCAAGGTAAAAGAGCGGGTGAGAAATAGAACTGAGAGTCATTCAAGGCAGTCTGTCTTAATGATCTGTGGCTCCTAAGCTCTGATACTCTCTCTCCTTCAAAAAAAAGAAAGAAAAAAAGAAAACAATCAGTCATTCAATAATGAGTACCAGTTATGTGCTCCTCACTGTGTTCTGGATATGAAAATTTATCAAGGACTAGAAAAGACAAAAAACTTTGCCTGCATGGAGTTTACTTTCCAGTAAAGAACAAATTCCAAAGGATCCACGCAAGTCATTCTCCTAAATTATCCAATGAAATCCTTTAATTCCTTATTTTGATTTGTGTATGCAGACATATAGCTTAAGTATTATAGCATATAACTTTATTCTCCTTAAAAAGTAAGTTTTACTGCTATGGAGCGAATTGTGTCTCCTGCTTCCCAAATCTAATATGTTGAAGCTAGCCTCCAATATGACTGCGCTGGAAACAGTGCCTTTAAAGTTAAGTGAGCCATAAAGGTGAAAGCCTGATCTAGTACCATTTGTGCCCTTATAAGAAGAGACATCAGAGAGCTTGCACCTACAAGTGCATTTGCTTACAAGTGCAAGCTCTCTCTTCCTTTTCTGTCCTTCTTTTTCTTTTTCCAAGACAAAGAGGCCTCAGAATGAAACCTACCCTCCAGCACCTTGATCTTGGACTTCCAAGCCTCCCAAAGTGTGAGGATGTTTCTGTTGTTTAAGTTACTCAGACTATGGTATTTTGTTATGGCAGCCCAAGCAGACTAATGCATTTACATATGTAAAAGTTTATTGAGATATAGTACATGAAACTTTATATACTTTATGTATTTTATTTCTCAATTAAAAAAATTCCTAGAGACATTTATTCTAGGTATTATAAATACTGCTTCCTCCTTCATGTTTTCTCCTCTATGTTTTTTAAAAAATAATATAATGTGGTATATCTATATTTATTAATATACAACGATGTCCACAATATATCATTAAATGAAAGACATTGTTAAAATTAAAAAAAAAAAAAAAAACCTCAGCCAAAAAAGAAAAAGTGGGGGAGGTAGTGGGGACAAAAAAACAACTCAGCAAACTATTCCATTTGAACAACATATGTGATGCATATATATTTGAAAGTCCAGTGGAAAAATAAAATAAAATAAAATAAAATAAAAGTCCAGTGGAGGGGTACCTGTGTGGGTCAGTTGGTTAAGCATCCAGCTTCAGTTCAGGTCATGATCTTATGGTTCCTGAGTTTGAACCCCACATTAGTCTTTTTGCTGACAGTGAGGAGCCTGCTTGGGATTCTCTCTCTCACTCTCTCTCTCTGCCCCTCTCTACTTCTGTCTCTCTCAGAATAAATAAATAAAGTTTAATTCTTATTTCTTTATAGTATTCTGGATTTCCTGAATGCTCATTTCATGAGCATTATTTATAGCATGATAAACAAGTCAGCTATAAAAGAGGGGGAAAAGTGCATTCTTTAATGTTTGATTGAAAGAGTCTTATGGGAGTTATTATTATTGAATCATTTTATAACATTAACTTCTACTTCCAAAGAGTCTGATATATTACAGGAAACATTTTTCTGAAAATAATAATAAAAAGGTTGGTTCAGTGAAAATAATACTGTTTGACTAAACAACAAGAGCTACTATGTCTGAAATATTTCACACTAGAAAGTTGATTTCATAAAAGTTTTTTTTAGAATTGTTCGTGTAATGGGCATGGCAACTTGGTATGCCTTTAAAACTAAATGACCTATGTCCCTTTCCTCTGTCTTGGAGTAAGCTCAAATACCAAAATACTTGCAGCTATTTTTCAGATCCATTTACAGCAAACTTAGCCCAATATCCAAAGGGTGGGTAGAGAATGGAGATTTTAATTTAGCTTCTTCTCGGAGGCCTCAATTGTTTTATTATTTAAAACAATTTTTTAAATGTTTAGTTAATACTTGAAGGGGGGGGTGGCGAGATGGGCAGAGAGAGATGCAGACAGAATTCTGCATCTCCTGGCTCCTGGCTCTGAGCTGTCAGCACAGAGACTGATGCAGGGCTCTAATTTACCAGCCATGAGGTCATGACTTAAGCCGAAGTTGGACACTTAACTGACTGAGCCACCCAGGCACCCCAACCTCCAGATTGTTTTAAGGATTCTGAGGACGCTCTTGTGTCTACAGTACTAAGAGAAGGTTGATCTGTGTCCTACGGGGATTCCATATCAAAAAGCATCCGCTTAGGACTTTTTCCCTGAGAAAAGCAGAACACCAGGATTTCCTCAGCCCTGGATATTCTTTGGGGAGTCAAACCAGGGTAGGTGTAGAGATTGTTCCAGGCTAAGTTGAAACCTTTGGGCCTATCTGTGAAATATCCAGAGGTGTTGAAAGCAACACAAGCCAGAAAACACTATGGGTCACAGCACACTGTGAGATGCACTTCGGCTTTCTGGTTCACGGGAGTTTAGGGTCTTGACCACATCCTGAGGCATTATACAATGTGAAGATTGGCAGCCATCTGGGATTTTAAACAGCTATATTTTATTCTAGAAAAAGTGAAACTAGGGATTAGTTAACAATTTAATGCAAAATTCAAGCCCTCACGTGGAAGACAAACAGCAAAACAAAGATTATTCTACTTGTATCCTTGTAAAGTATTTTCCCTGAGAGAAGCAGAATACAAAGATGAAAAGGCAGCATTTCATGTTTCATACATTCATACTGGTGCTCAAATTATTGTTAGCTTTGATTTTAAAAAAAAAGCTCAGAAACGCGCCACCTGCTGGCATTATTGAAACTAGCTCTCTCCTTATTTTCAGAGTCAGAGATGTTTTAAGAAGTCAACCTACCCTCTTCCTTTTACTATTAAAAAAAAGAAAAAGGCAGGATAAAGAAGAACTGATCCCGGAAACTCACTTTTATTCCACCCTTAACTGGATTAGCCTAGGTTGAAGACAGCTTTGACAAGCTCTCCTGAGACTCCTTGCTAATTTCATCTCTTCTATGTATCATCCTGAATTTCAGGCTAAATGTTTTTCTTAAATCATATCCTTCAGTTTTGAATTGTATATTTTCAGATTATTGTTTCAGGAAATTTTATTTTCCCATTTTTTTTCTCTTAAAAGTGGTATTTAAATACTCTTTATAAGCATTAATGTCTTCCAACTTAGATTCATGGAGGAAATCTATAGTGTGTGTATATGTAGATATTTATCTATTTCTTCCCTTTGTATTACAACAATTTTCAGATTGTTTGAAATTAGGGAGAACAATATAATGAACCCCTACGCACCAGTCCCAAATTCTCAAGTTTTCAATGCAGTGTTCACATGTCCTCCCTCTGCCTACTATCCATATCCTCACTGGATTGCATTGAAAAGAACACAAAACATCTGTAAATACAAAAGTATAGAGCTCCAGAAGAGAAAGCCTTTTTAAAAATATATTTGCCTCCCCAAATTAAAAATAGCTTCCTCATATTATCAAATACCCAGTTCGTGTTCAAATTTCTCTCACTGTTATCAGATCTTTTCTTTGGCAGTTTGTTCATATTGGTACTGAAATAAGGTCCACATACTGCAATTTCTTGCCATATTTTTGGTTTGTTTTAATCCATTCCCGACAATTTTTTCCTTGCAATATATGTGTTGAAGAAACTAGATCTTTTGCCTTGAGGAGTTCCACATGGTCTGGATTTTCCCAGAATTGTGTTGCTGTGTTTATCATGTTCCTTTGTTACCTATATTTCCCATTGTAAGGATGCACATTGCCCAAGGCAGGAGGGACCACCCTTCTAAAACCCTTAACATTCCTAAGGGCAGGCCTAGAAATAGAAGCTATAGGTAATTAGTTATTGCTTAAGGCTAGTTACACCCTGCGTGAGGGTCCTGGGTCCACTCTGTAATTGGTTAATACTCTAAATGTTGTGATTGGGTCACTGTACCTGTGTCACAATTTCCTGTAACTCCCCCTTCCTAAACCCATAAAGGCCCTACCCCCGCTTTGTTCAGGGCTCTCAGCATGGATCCACTGTGCTGGTAAAGTCTGTGAGCCGAGCTTAGGCCCAGTGAGCCTAAACCTGTAATAAAGCCCTTTGCTTTTGCATACGTGACTCAGTCTCCCTGGCGGCCTCTGGTTTTTGAGGACGATATTGGAAACTTGGGTATAACACCATAAACTGGCCCTTGGCTTCATCAATTCAGATTCAAATTTTTGAGGCAAAACTACTTTAGAGGTGGGTTAGATACTTCCAAAGGGTGGTAAAAAAATATCTAGTTTTGTGTTTTAAAAATGATACTAGAAGCTCCTGATGGCCTAGATCCATTATTTTAGTAGAGGTTGCAAAATGGTGATATTTTATCGTTCTTTCTTCATGTACTAGCTAGAACCTCTATAAAGAGAAAATGTTAGCTAGGATCCAATGGGACGTCACTCAAATCTGAGGGCTGAAAGTTTTAAGCAGAAAGGAGGAAGAGGACAGGGCAAAAGCAGGGCTGGAAAGGTGCTTTGTTTTGCAGAACCAACAGTTTCAGCCAAGGAGGTAGCTGGCTAGGTGTGTCTCACCTGATAGCCCCTTGGAAGGTACATCTCACTTGATAGCCCTTCACTAGAGCAGGTTTGACCCGGACTGGGGCTAAGTACCTGCTCAGATGACCTCCAGTTGTCCTGAGGGTACCTTTAGCTCATTAGAATATTAAGATCTCCCATGGGTGGGATTTTCTGCCATATTTTGAACAAGAAATGTATGCCTAGTGTGTGGACGTGGTAGGCATGCACAATTGAACTAGCGTGCCTCTGCGAGCATCCTGACCCTGTCCCCGCTACACGGAATAAGAGCTTCCTATACTAACCCGATGGGGGAGACAGTGCTTTGAGAGCTATCTCCCTGTCTCCTTACTTGTAGTAAGTAATAAAAAGTTCTTTGCTTTTAACACTCTTTTGGGTCATATTCAATTTAATTCACCCCAAGTGGTAAACCCCTTGAGTGTGGTTACAAAACTTGCCTTCCTCAACTGCCGGTGGCCCCTGCTTTGAAATTTTTAAAAGGAAGAGTGAAAACTTTGCCAAAGCAGAGAGGTAATCAAATTCAAAAGCTTGCTTTCGGAACAGTTCCCAGGGTTTCCAAATTCTATTTCAATCTAATCTTTTCTTACTTTAGTAATATGACAATTGTCTATAACTCCCAAGTTTCCAAATCTCTGAAAAACCTTCTTTTCAACTCAGAAATGTCTGAAAACTGAAGTTTTGGTAAATTATTGGATGGGCAAATCTTCCCTAACCCAAACCAACTTGGCAGGCAATCCTGACTTGGACTGATATGAGGCCATTTATATCTTTATTTATCTCACTTCGAATAAATATTCAGATATTTTACTGAAAAAATATTCATTTTTCAGATGCCTTGCATCCCACTAAGAGTCTTATGTAACATACAGCATGCACATTTTCCTTTCTAAATCCAAAATATTCCAAAGTCCAAGTACTTCAGACAAAGGACGGTGACCATAATATAGTGGTTAACATTCAGTGAGTACTTATTCTTTATCAGGTAATGCTCTAAATGTTTTACATTGAACTAACTCATTCAGTCTTTACAACACCCCTATGTAGTAGGTTCAATTGCAAAGCCCAGTTTAGGAAACAGGTGCAGTATGCCTACATGACTTGCCTTAGGTTGTGCCCGAGGGACAATATATTGGCCAGAAGGATTTGATCTAAGACAGGGGAGCTACTCTGTGACCTCATTTCTGCCACCTGTTTTCTGTCTCATTTCATGGTACATCATTCCCTCAGCACCACTTGATCTGACTCCCATCAACCTTTCTTTGATCATGATACCTTCCAAGAACCTCCTATCTTGGTTCAACCGGATGACTCATTTCCCAAAAATACACTTTCAAACTTGTCTTTTTGTTCATATTGCGAAATGGTTTTTTTTTTTTTAATTTTTAATGTTTTATTTATTTTTGAGAGAGAGACAGTGTGAGCAGGGGAGGGTCAGAGAGAGAGGGAGACACAAAATCCTAAGACAGGCTCCAGGCTCTGAGCTAGCTGTCAGCACAGAGCCTGATGCTGGGCTCAAACCCACAAACGTGAAATCATGACCTGAGCCGAAGCCGGACGCTTAACCAACTGAGCCACCCAGGTGTCCCAATGGTATTTTTTTTTAAAGTAAGTCTATGATCCTCATACTGATATGAGATGTAAATCTGTTAAAATTTTTAAGTAATTATGAATAAAGGATGCTATAACTAAAGAAAAATCCTGAAAGAAGACATAAATATGCCAAAAGGAACACTAAAATGAATTTGTTTAAAAGATGAAACACTGGGGGTGCCTGGGTGGCTCAGTTGGTTGAGGGTCTGATTCTTGATTTTGGTTCAGCTCATGATCCCAGAGTCATGGGATTTAGCCCGGGTCAGGCTCTGTGCTGGGCGTGGAGCCTCTCTCTCTCTTTCTCTCTCTCTCTGCCCACTCCCCTGATTGTGCTTGTGCAGATGCACTCTCTCTCAAATAAAAAATATTAAAACAAAAAAAAAAAGATTAAAAAATGGTTACTATGCTCAAGACAATATAATTTGCATCTCTATCATACACAATTCGCATTGCTGGCGATAAGAAGCCTTTGCGTTGTTTGCAGTTTTCTACAACTTAAAGGATTTATAAAACAGCTCAAAGGCAAGGGAAAGCAGTCCTTTCAGCAGGACTGTCCCATAATCTTTTTGCTCATTGCAAAGGCTCACAGTTTTTCTTCACCATATTAATTTCTCTGTTTGGAGTGCAGTACATTGGAATTGTCTTCATCAAACCAGCACTTGGTGTATACCTACTATGTGCCAAGCATGCTGCTAGGTGCTAGGAGTTCAGTGGTAAGGAAAATAGACATCATTCCTGCTGTCATTGTCTTTTATAGATTGGCCCATCCACCTAATCACAGTTAGTTCTGTCTCCTTTTGAGCGCCCATATAATCTCATTACATCTCTTATGATGCTAAATCTTTCCTTGTATCATACTTAGCAATGCATTGTTTGCACTGGATTTTGTAGTTCTGGGGAACAAGACACAAGTCCCAAGTTCTGAGTATTTTTTGTATAAGATAATAAATTATCTTTTGATTCTTGAGGAGGTAAAAACAACTGCCTTCCACTGTAACTAACATGTTTTTGATTCGCCGCTATATGTATACTGCTATGCTATGTGCTCTGGGAAGCTGATTAGTTCAGCAAAGATGTCTGTGAGCACCAACTGTAAAACACGAGGAATACAGTCAAATAAGACATGGTGTCCAATCCAAAGGAACTTCAGTAACAGGAGAAATGGACAATTGAGTTAATTTCAACATGGTGTGAAGAGTGCTATATTAGAAGTGAGTGCTGAGTATTTTGAGAATGTGGAGGAGGCTCAACCACATTCGAGCAGTGAGCAGGGAGGGCTTCTGGGACAAGCTGATACTTAACCTGAGTTTGGAAGGAAAAGCTGGAGTTAGTGGGGCACAGATAGACAGGGCATCACAGATATACACTGGGAATCTGAGAAATGACAAGTGGCGAGTCTGGCTGAGTGGTGGCACATGAGGTTGTAAAGGCAGGCAGGAACAGAATCATAAAGGGCTTCGCATACTGAGGCAAAGATGTTCAGCTTTCTCTTGAAAGCCATGGAAGGATTTTGTAGGCTACAAAGATAACTGGCAGGCTGAATCATGAGATGCCCCGCTTTCTGACAAAATGTTTACATCCTAATCCCTGGAATCTGTGACTGTGTTACCTTACATGGAAAAAGGGGACTTCGCAGATGTGATTAACTTAAGGATGTTGAGATGGGGTGATTACCCTGCATTATCTTGGTGGGTGTGATCATGAGAGTCCTGAGGAAGGAGGTGGTGGAGTTAGAGTTGGAGAGAAGACGTGAGGGGGAAGCAGAGGTCAGGAGAGAGAATCTACGTTGTTGGCTTTGAAGATGGAAAAAGAGGGCACAAGCCCAGGAATGCAGGTGGCCTGGAGAAGCTGCAAAAGATAATAAGGGAATGAATTCTCTGCAACAGCCTCCAAAAGGAACATAGTCTTGCAGACACATTTCAGAAGTGGTTCCCACCTTGGTTGTACATTGTGATCATCTGGGAGGATTAAAAAAAAACACATTCTTCACCCCACCCCGATTGAATCTCCACCCACCCCAACTGAATCCTCCATGGAGGTAGGATTTGGGCATTTTTTTTTTTTTTTTGAGAGAGACAGAGAGAGAGAGAGAGAGAGAGAGAGAAGCAGAGAGAGGGGGAAAGAGAATCTTAAGCAGGCTCTGCACTGTCAGCGCAGAGCCTGATATGGGGCTTGAACCCATGAACCTGAGATCATGACCGAAGCCAAAGTTAGACATTAAACCAACTGAGCCACCCAGGGACCCCTTGGGCATCAGCTTTTTAAGTATAAAGTGATAAAAACTGCAGCCGAGTTTGAGCACGACTGCCTTCAGACAACTTACAATTTATAAAACATAAAACAGCAAGACAAAAGCATAAGAGAAGGACAAAATGCTATGTACATTCATGGAAAAGAAAGATCAGATCCCCTGGAAAACACTTGGAAAGATTTTATGAAAGTCATGATATCAGAGATGAAGGATTTAAAAAAATAAAGATTCAGGCATTGAAATACAATCTCTGATAAAACTCTCAGGTTGAGTAAGAGTATGGACTTTAGAAAATACTAGATCACTTATAGCTACCTCTGCTATATAAGGAGATTATAGGAGCAAAGGGAAAGAAAAACTGGGAATAGACTGAGCCCTAGACAATGAGGGAGCCATTGAAAGTTTTGATACATTGAGAGACCCACTTAGAGATAGAGACAGAAATGGCATGTCTAGAAGCAATGTGAAAAATGAAATGAAGAGTCTGAAAGTGAGGACCAGTTACAAGGTTTTACAATATTTAGGTGTAAGGTGGAGAGGGAATGGAAAGCAGGGAGGGAGAGCTCCGTGACAGATCCAGAATCTGAATGACTAAGCAGCTTGGATGTGGGGAACAATAAAGAGGTGGAAGGTGTCAAAGAGTGCTGTCATTAACAAAAACAGAGAAGGCAGGTTTTGGACTGGTTTGATGGGAAGATAAGTTTTATTTTTATGTCCAAGTAGAAAATGCTTGCAAGACCTGTAGATGGAGCATTTTAACAAACAAGTGGGAATCAAGGAAGCTTCGAACTAGAGATGCACTTGAAATCTGGTTGGTGCTAGTAATGGAAGGTATGGGAGCAGGAGGATTTATTAATTCTGTTTTGCTGGTGAGTAGCAGGTACTTGATGGACA
Source organism: Helogale parvula (assembly GCA_004023845.1). NCBI lineage: Eukaryota > Metazoa > Chordata > Mammalia > Carnivora > Herpestidae > Helogale > Helogale parvula. The sequence continues at coordinate 95,983 of PJEM01007340.1, forward strand.
CATCAAAAATTTTTAAAAATTATTTTTGAGAGAGAGAGAGAGAGAGAGAGAGAGCGTGAGAGGGAGAGGGGCAGAGGAGGAGGGAGACACAGAATCTGAAGCAGGCCCCAGGCTCTGAGCTGTCAGCACAGAACTTGATGCAGAGCCTGAACCCATGAATTGTGAGATCATGACCTGAACTGAAGTCAGACACTTAACCAAATGAACCACCTAGGTGCCCCTTGATGGACATGTTTTATTGCTGATGTTGAAAAAGAAAGCAGAATTGTCTACACAACCAACATTTAGAAGGAAGAAGAGTTGATGGAGGACCCAGAGAATGACTGGGAAGAGGAGAAAACCTAGGATTTTGTAGGGTCTTGGTACCCTAAAGCTTTCTGCTGTCAAGGAGGACAGGGTGGTCCAATGTGGATTGAAATAATCTTTAGAGTTGGCCGGTGGGTGATCCTTAACATGTTAGCTCCATGAGGGTAGATGCTAAAAGACTGCCTGTCACATTGTGCTCAATAAGTATTGAACGGATTAATTCTTGAGATTTCAGACAACATTTTCAGAGGACTGATGGAGGCAGAAGCCAAATCTAAAGGAACAAATAGAATTGCCACTTTCTCAGAAGAAACCCCATTCTTGTCCATTTTTCATAGGTAGTCAGGGTGACCTTTTAAGTGTGTGTGTGTGTGTGTGTGTGTGTGTGTGTGTGTGTTTAAGTAGGCTCTATGACTAAGCAGGGTTTGAACTCACAACCCTGAGATCAAGAGTTGCATGCTCTATGGACTGAGCCAGGTAGGCACCCCCAGTGTGACCTTTAAAAAAATAAATCAGATCATGCCACTTTCCTGCTTAAAGATGGCTTCTTGCTGAACTCATGATCAAACCAAACCAAACCACACTGCCTGAGCTGGCCATCTCTGTGTAACCTGGCCTGGCAAGTAGTCACCAACTTGAACCTGAAGGTCTTACCTTTTATGCCCTGACCATGCCCATCTTGCCCCTAGGCACTTGCATGTGGGTTCCCTTTGGCTAGAATATGCTGGCCCAGTTTTTTGGTTTTTGTTTTTTTTTTTGTACCGGCTTTTTTTTTTTTTTTG
>PJEM01007341.1:0-26850 GCA_004023845.1 Helogale parvula
AACAGGAGAAACCTAATGGAGGACCAGGGGGAGGGGAAGAGGGAAAGAGAGTTGGGGAGAGAGAGGGATGCAAAACTTGAGAGACTATTGAATGCTGAAAATGAACTGAGGGTTGAAGGGGAAGGGGGAGGGGGGAAAGAGGTGGTGGTGATGGAGGAGGGCACTTGTGGGGAAGAGCACTGGATATGGTATGGAAACCAATTTGACAATAAACTATTTAAAAAAAAAAGAATCATAGTGGGTCGGTGAGAGGGTGGTCCCTTCTCACCGCCAGTATGTCCTCATCCCTGGAACATGTGACTACACCTTGTCTGCTAAAACCTGTGAGTAAGTGAAGGATCCTAAGAGGAGAAGTCTATCCTCTATTGGCCCGGTGGGTCCTGAGTGCAATCATGCAAATGAGGGCGAGGCACAGGGAGTCTGGGGACAGACACACAGAGGAGAGGCCACATGAACAAGGAGGCAGAGGTCAGAAGGAGGCAGCCACAAGCCGAGGAACACTGACTGCCTCTGGAAGCTGGAAGAGGAAGAAACACTCTTCCCGGAAGCTTCTGGGCGGGTGGTGGTGGTGGCCCTACCAAAACTTGGTCTTGGACTTGTAGCCTCCAGTTTGGGGATAATCTGTTCCATCAGCCCAAGGAAACCAGTGCGGAAGTTTCTAGCCCAGCAGAGGAGACAGACGTGAAAGACCAGTCACATGGACGGTTGTGGCGCATAGCAGTGGCCACCTGTGGAAGGGGGTCTGGCCTGGTCTGCGGGGTGGGGGGAGGGGACTCTGAGAGACAGTAGAGCCAGAGGCCAAGACCTCAGATCCCAGCTTTGCCACTTAGTGCTGAGTGCCTTTGGGCCTTTTGCCCCGTCCATGCCTCCGTTTCCCTGCTGTGAACCAGGAATAATAAGTAATAATAGTGTGCACCTCCCGGCCTGTCGTGAGGACATGTGACGCTCATAGAATGATGCGCGGCATATGATGAGGGATGCGTGTGTGTTTGCTCTTATTATTATCCCTTTGGCATTGAGGCCTGAGGGGTGAGCCAGCACGGTGGGTGAGGAGACATGGATTTGGACTTGGAGACAGATGCTAGAGAAAGACGTCAGAGGCCCAGCACTTGGTCAGACTCCTGTGGGTATCGGTGCTTGTCCGGGGCCTGGGAGGGTGATAGGTGTGAAGACTCGCTCATGGAGGAGAAAGCTCATCTCCTGTGGCCCCTACTAAGACCTTCAGGAAACTTGTCACACAATTGGCTTTCCCCCTGCGGATGGCTTTTTTTATTTTTTAGATTTTATTTTATTTAAAAAAAGTTTTAAATGTTTATTTATATATTTTGAGAGAGAGAGAAAGCATGAGCAGGAGAGGGGCATAGATAGAGGGAGGAAGAGAGAAAATCCCAAGCAGGCTCTGAACAGACAGCTCAGAGCCCAATGTCGAGTTCCATCTCACAAACCTCAAGATCATGACCTGAGCCCATATCAAGAGTCAGATGCTCAATCGACTGAGCCACCTAGGCACCCCTAGATTTTCTTTTAAGTAATCTCTACACCCAATGTGGGACTCAAACTTACAGCCCTAAGATCGAGAGTCACAAGCTCCATCAACTGAGCCAGCCAGGCGCCCGAAGATGGTTCTGGATAAAAATGAGCTGCCTTAGCCGCTGAGGTCCTGCAGCTCTGCCTGGCCGGCACAGCAGCGACATGGAGGAATTCGACTCTGAAGACTTCTCCACCTCGGAGGAGGACGAGGACTACGTGCCGTCGGGTGGAGAGTATAGTGAAGATGATGTAAATGAATTAGTGAAGGAAGATGGAGTGGATGGTGAAGAGCAGACACAGAAAACCAAAGGGAAAAAAAGAAAAGCTCAGAGCATTCCGGCCAGGAAGAGAAAACGAGGCGGCCTCTCCTTAGAAGAGGATGCGGAGGATGCCAGCGAGGACTCGGAGGGCAGTAGCAGTGAGGAGGAAGGCGCAGCTGCGCAGCAGGGAAAGGGCGTTGGGTCAGATGACGCGAGGAAGAAGAAGGAGCATGAGCTGTGGGCCAGCTTCCTCAGTGATGTAGGACCAAAGCCAAAAGTGCCCCCAAATACTCAAGTGAAAAGTGGAGAGAAGACTGAAGAGACGAGTTCAAGTAAATTGTTGGTCAGAACAGAAGAGCTGGAGAAACCTAAAGAAACTGAAAAAGCTAAAATCACCAAGGTGTTTGATTTTGCTGGTGAAGAAGTCAGGGTGACTAAGGAAGTGGATGCTACTTCTAAAGAAGCCAAATCCTTCTTCAAGCAAAATGAGAAGGAGAAGCCACAGGCTGCCGGCCCTGCCCGCCTGCCGCTCCCTGCGGGGTCCGGTTTAAAAAGATCAAGCGGCATGAAGAGCCTTTTGGGGAAAATTGGAGCCAAGAAGCAGAAGATGAGCACCCTAGAGAAATCCAAATTGGACTGGGAGAGCTTCAAGAAGGAAGAGGGCATTGATGAAGAACTAGCTATCCATAATCGAGGGAAGGAAGGGGACATTGAACAGAAGGCTTTTCTAGACCGAGTGGACCACAGGCAGTTTGAAATTGAGCGAGATCTCAGGCTGAGCAAAATGAAACCCTGTCGTTACAGGGGAAATCAGTAGCAGCTGTTTACAATGTGAGCTTCTTGTGCGTCTGTGAAATATTTCCGGTGTTTCTCATCAGCTGTTTCCCAGCAAGGTCTTTTTTCTACATTGAATTTTCTGTCTTTGTATCTTGACTTCACGTGATTTCATTCATTTTACTTTTAAAAGTTTGTCCTTACAAAAATAAAAATAAAAGTTGGTCCAAAAAAAAAAAATGAGCTGCCTTGCAGAGGAAATTCACCCTCCGATTATGAATACTTACACCAGAAAATGTATGAAGTAGGAGGAACCCAGCCTATTAAAATGCCCTCAGCTTTGGTTTGCACAGGGTTTTAAGTGTTGTGCTCCTCAGCATGGAGACATTGACAAGCAAGGAGGTTGAATGGAGATCTTTGTACTTGGACCCAACTGTTTGTTACCAGAGGGTCTGTGGTTTTGGTCCGCTGCCTAGACCCACAGATGCAGACAGAGAAACACATAGCTGGCGTGATGTGGGGTTTATTTACTGAGTGGGCTTGGGCTGCGACTAGAGTACAGCACAAATCTGTGACTCAGACCCTTGTCACTGCAGGCACCCCCTCGGAGAGACCCCCCAGGCTGTGTGCTCCCCATCTTGTGTTCACCATGGCAGCCCTTCATAACTCACAGGTTGATGACCTAGGATTAGCTGGGAAGTTGATTTCAGGGCTGGCCACTGAGGATACCCTGACCCCAACGAGCAAAGCTTTCCCCCATAAATAGCCATGCTCCTTGTTCACCTGGCCTCTCCTCTGTGTGGAACATCGTGGAAGAGAGGCAGCAGGCTTCAGTCAGAGCCTTGAGGGTCCCAGAGGGGATGGTGTGGGGGGCCATTCAAAAATGGGCTCCTTGGGGGCACCTGGGTGGCTCAGTTGGTTGAGCATCCAACTTCGGCTCAGGTCATGATCTCACCACTCATGGGTTGGAGCCCCACGTCAGGCTCTGTGCTGACAGCTAGCTCAGAGCCTGGAGCCTGCTTCAGATTCTGTGTCTCCCTCTCTCCCTGCCCCTCCCCCACTCACACTCGATCTCTCTTTCTCAAAAATGAATAAGTGTTAAAAAAAAAAAACAGACTCTTGAGTGGCTCAGTCAGTTAAGTGTCTGACTCCAGCTCAGGTCATGATCTCACCGCTTGTGAGTTCAAGCCCCACGTTGGGCTCTGTGCTGATAGCTCAGAGCCTGGAGCCTGCTTGGGATTCTGTGTCTCCCCCTCTCTCTGCCCTTCGCTGCTGTCTCTCTCAAAAATAGATAAACATTAAGAAAAATTTTTCAAAGGAAGAAAAGGAACTGGATCTTTCCGCCCACTGGTTTTATGCTCACATGGCGAGGGCAGATACAGCAAGCACAGGGGGCGGGAGGACATTTGTTTAGTGCGTTGGTTTCCCGTGGCTGCCATAGCAGGGCACCGCAAGCACGGTGGCTTACAGCAACAGAAACTTAGCCCCTCACGGTTCTGGAGGCCAGAGGTCTAAAGCCATGGTGTTGCAAGACTGCGCCACCTCCAGAGTCTCCAGGGGAGAATCTATTCCTTGACCCCACCAGCCTCTGGTGGCTGCTGGCATTTCTTGGCTTATGGCATGTCACTCCGACCTCTGCCTCTGGGGTCACCCCACCTCCTCCTCTTCTCCCTGTGACTTCTTTTTTCTGTGTCTTATAAGGACACATTGGATTCAGGGCCCCCTGGGCAATCCAGGATGATCTCATCTAAAAAGTCCTGAAATTAACTACATTTGCAGAGACCCTTTTCCCAAATTATGTCCCATTCACTAGTTCTAGGAACTTGGAGGTGAACCTATCTTTTTGGGCACCACCACCAAACCCACTACACCTAGGTACAGATTCTATTCCCAATGCCCTTGGTCCCTTCAAGAAGGTGAGAGACCACAATACAAGGCCAACAGACCTAACTGCTATCTAGGCTGCTAGATAAAGTTTTCCAGAAGAGAGAGGGAGTTAAATATCTTGTTTCTTCTTTTCAATTTATTTTTCTAGATGAAACAAAAGCATTCATCTGAGGGAGGCTGTGTAGGAATAATGCCTTATATTGGGGGCTCAGTGGCGCAGGGAGAGCTATAGATTTGGGACGAAGCTCCTTCACCTCCTATTTTTTTTTAAGTTTATTTATTTATTTTGAGAGAGACAGCGAGGAGGGGAGGGGCAGAGAGAGGGGGAGAGAGTGAGAATCCCAGGAATCCTCAGCACCATCAGTGTGGAGAGTCACGTGGGGCTCAAACTCACTAACTACGAGATCATGAGCTGAGCCTACCGCAAGAGTCGGATGCTTAACTGACCAAGCCCTCCTTCACTGACTGTTGGGTGGCCTTGAGTGATTCAACCACTCCAAGTTTTGGCTTTCTCACTAAAAATAAGAGCAATAGCAATATCCTTGAAGGCGTATAGAGAATCTACCACTTTCCAGGACATGATGGTTGCCAAATAAAAAGCAACTTCTAGTGTTGTTGCATATTGCTTTGTTATTGTTGTTTTTAAGATTTTATTTTTAAGTAATCTCGACACCCAACGTGGAGCTCCAACCCACAACTTTGAGACCAAGAGTTTCGTGCTCCACCAACCTTGCCAGCCAGGTACCCCTACCGTTTTGTATTTAGAAAGCACTTCCCCGTGCACTACGGATTTGTTCCAGGTGCAAACAAGGCTGTGAAGAATGTTATTATTTATAAATTTGCAGGCGAGGAAACAGACAAGTAATGCGCTGTACCCGAATTGTGCGTCAGATGCTCCACCCTTCGACCCCGCGTTCCTTCTACCCCATGATTCTTTCCCCTCCCATGTGACTTAGTTGGCAGCCTGCTGAGGGCAGGCTCATCCCTGACCGTGGAGTGTAGAGGAGCCTGGGGGAGAGGACTGAACAAAGGAGACGTAGGAAGACACCAAAGAAGTCCCTAATGTTGCCACAGCCATCTTCGAAATTGTGTTGCTCCGTGTTTGGGCGTCTGACCGCACTCTGTAAATACCATGGCCGTCGAACGCTAATCCCACTGGTGATCCGTGAATGAAGAGTGCTCCTCAGACCCCGACAGTTGTTTCCTTCAGCCACAGACCTAAAGAGATATTTTCATTGGCCCGCTTTATGAATTATTAGAATAATTCTTCTCAGTGTTAACATCCATGGCGACGCCTGACTCACAGGAAAGTGCTCCATGAATTTGTTGAATGCTCAGTCAGCCGACGTCGGTATTTTATTTCCGTTAAGGCGTTTCTGATCCCGCAGAGCGCGTGTTGAGTGACGGCGGCGTTTCCGACGGCGTTTCCGGGTTACTCGTCACGAAGGGTGCAGCTGGGTCGGCCCCCGTGTTCCGCTCATCATGCAAGGGTTGGCTTTGCCTATTGTTCTAGGACACATGTCTGTCACCGTGGATTCCTCCAACAGGAGTGAAAAATTGGAATGACAGTATCAGAAGGTCTAGGGACATCTGTCTGTCACACAGGAAGCACCAGAGCGCCAACCCATTGTTTGGAAGAATCAAGGGAATGGCTCCAGGTCAAGAGTGGATGAGGTCAGAGTTGCCTTCCATCTGGGATGGGCTGGGTCATCGGTGGGGAGCTGCCTTCCCAGATGGGCTACTCATGGGGTGTGTTAATTTCCTAGGGCAGCTCTACCAAATTACCTCAAACGGGGTGGCTTAAAACAACAGAAATTTATTTTCTCGCAGTTCTGGAAGCCACAAATCCGAAATCAAGGCGTGGGCAGGCGCACCTCCCTCTGAAGGCTCTAGGGGAGACTTCTAGCTTCTTCAGCTTCCGGTGGTTTCCAGGGGTTTCTTGGCTTCGTGGCGGCATCACTCCGACCAGCCTGTGTCTTCACATGGCCTTCATCGCCCCTCCTGTGTTTCTCCTCTTCTGAGTCTCCTCTGGATTTAAAGTTCCACCCGTTAATCCAGGATGGTCTCATCTTGAGGTCCTTACCTTACATCTGTAAAGACTCTTTTTCCAAATAAGCTCACCTTCACCCAGACTGGGGTAAGGGCTTGGACCTCCCATTTTGGGGGCCACAGTTCAACCCTCTAGAGGTGGGGCTGGCTCCAGTTTCTGAAGGCGGTGCCGATAAAACAGTTGTGGAGGAATTTCCAGTTGATCCCAAGTATACTCTTTATTTCCTACTTAAAAGAGGAAACTGTTCCATTTTTTAAAAAATGTTTATTTATTCTTGAAAGAGAGACAGAATATGAGTGGGAGAGAGGCAGAAAGACACTGAATCGGAAGCAGGCTCCAGGCTCTGAGATGTCAGCACAGTGCCTGACACGGAGCTCAACCCCACGAACTGTGAGATCATGACCTGAGCTGAAGTTGGACGCTCAACCAACTGAACCACCCAGGTGCCCCAGAAAATGTTCAGTTTAATTTTGAGCATGTAAAAATTCATTTTCATTTCCAAGGAGGTGACTATCATGAAATCTTGTCATTTTTTGAAAACTTGCCCAGAAAAATTTTGGACTCTGGATCACCAGAGGAATTTTCTCAGAGGCCAACTTCACATCTTTAAATTTCTTTTCTTCCACATATTAGAAAATCCCTTCCAGCATCTGATATATCACCTTGTACTTAAAAAAATAGGGGCGCCTGGGTGACTCAGTCAGTTAAGCGTCCAACCTTGGCTCAGGTCATGATCTCATGGTTCGTGGGTTCAAGCTCCGCATCGGGCTCTGTGCTGACAGCTCAGAGCCTGGAGCCTGCTTTGGATTCTGTGTCTCCCTCTCTCTCTGACCCTCCTCTGTTCACACTGTGTGTGTGTCTCTCTCTCAAAAATTAAAAAAAAACACACTAACTTTTAAATTCACTAAGTTTTATTTTTATTAGAAATAATTCACTAGCTCCAAACATGTTTTCATGGAAGGTAGAAGAGACATTTCTCTCATTTTGAAAAGAAACAATAAATGCATTTTACCCAAGTGGTTTCATATAGGAAAACAAGATCAGGAGGTCATCTGAAAGAGAACAGATGGATAGGGCCGAAAGATCAGTGTGAAGTCATTAGCCATTTAAATCCAGTTAATTTAGACCTTCTTCCTAAGGGCATTGCGCTTATGAGGAAGATGCCAACCAATTCCCAGTCAAAGCTGGATAATTAAATACCCGAAGAATTAGCTCCCGTCTACTTTCATTTTTCCTAGGGGACAAAATCCTGTGTCTAGAAACACGGAAATTCTTTTATTGTGACCCCATCTGTCGCAGCATGATTTGTAATTCAAACATTTAGAAACTCGCTAAACATCCATCCGCAGGAAAAGCGTTAAGTAGATAACGGTCTGACCGTGAGCTGGCGCTCCACACCAGCTGCAGAGATACTGCCACACTCAGTGAGGATGAGTCTCCCAATGAGAAAGCAAGTTACAGAGAAGGATCCTGAGGAGTTAAAAGTTGAAAACATGTACGATGAGACTACATCTTGATTATGGATACCTGTATGTAGAATAAGAAGAGCCATAGAGATAATATGCATGTTTTCCAATGAGTTGTATGCGATTCAGGAAAATAGACCTTCTGGGAAGGACGGGAGGAAGGAACTGAGGCCAGGAGAGTATCCAGGGCACAGTATGTGCAGGGTTTTCTTTCTCGAAAAAAAGTATGTAGAAAATATGAGAACATATTAGGGTTTGCTAGAATAGAATGGTGGGCATGTGAGGTTTTTTTTTTTTTCCTGTATGTTTAAAATATTTCATAATTTAAAAAAATCAGTTCCCCGTTTTCCACTGGCTAAGGAAACTGCATTTTCAAAATGTACTACTGTTGAGCTGGTAGGGAAACAAGCGATTAAAAAAATTTTTTTTTCCCTAATACTTATTTTTGAGAGACAGAGCATGAGTGGGGAGGGGCAGAGAAAGAGGAAAAAGAATCTGGAGTGGGCTGCAGGCTCTGAGCTGTCAGACATGGGGCTCAAACTCATGAACTGTGAGATCATGACCTGAGCTGGAGTCAGACGCTTAACCGACTGAGCCACCCAGGTGCCCCGGGAAACTAGTGATTTTTAAAAGATGACTTGGGGTGGGGGCCCTGGCTGGCTCAGTAGGTAGAACGTGGGCCTCTTGATCTCCGGGCTATGGGTTCAAGCCCCATGTTGGGCGGAGAAATTACTTTTAAAAAAAATGACACGTGGACCAAATAAAGGAGGTCCAGAAAGTGACTTGAGGTAACTACACCCTGGTTATGCTCCAGACACATTGTAACTCTGTAATTTTAAGCAACCGTTTGAACCTCAGTGTCATCATCTGTAAAACGGGGTTAATCTCTCTTGCCTACTTCACAGGGATGGAGTGAGAGTAAATGAGACTTTAATAATTGAAGCAAGAAGCGATCGTTGGGATAATTGCTGCTAATGACTGAGCAGTTACTGTGTTTTCAAACAGGCAGTAAACATTCATTATTTATTTTAAGGCTGATAACGACTCTGTGATGTAGGTATTATTTTCTATCCATTTTTTTTCTGGGTAAAAAAACAGGTAGGTTCAGAGACAGATGGTTCATTCATGTTCTTCCCTCCAGAACCAACCCCTGCCAATGAGAAATGGGCAATGACCCGGGGGTGGCGGTGAGGGTGCCTACAGTGGTTGGTGACCCATGTGGCCTGGCATAGGAAGTTGTGACCAACAAAGACGATGGTTAATAGCCAAGCAAAGCAGATTCCCTCGGGCTTCAGAAGTCTTGGAAATGCAGTGAATCAGTCCAGTGGTGGCAGAAACCAAAATTGAGAGAGGCTGTTGGTGCACGTGCCTCGGGGCAGCGCTGGCCCATTTGTGATTTAAGCTGGGAGTTCTCGGAAGTTATAAATTCGCAGAGGCCAGAAAGCTGGATGGTGTTGTCTGGTGACGGTAAGAGGGTCGGAGGGAATTCTAGATGTTCAACACAGAATTCCTGTTCTTTCCTCTCAAACCTGCAACCCACAGCCTTTCCCGGTGACGACTCCACTTTCGAGCTGCTCAGGGCAAAGTCCTTAGAGTCATTTTGATTCTGGGTTTTTTGTTTGTTTGTTTTCCCATATCCCAAGCTCAACCCATCAGATAATTCTGTTGACTTTATTCAAAAAACAACCGTAACCAGACCACCTTATGCCACCTGCACCACAGCCACCAGCATCTTGAGCCTGGAGTATCACACTGGCTTTTTTTTTTTTTTTCAGATTATATTTTTAATCAATCTCCATACCCAACATGAAGCTTGGACCCACAACCCTGAAATCAAGAGTCACATGCTCTACTGACTGAGCCAGCCTGGAGCCTCTACCAGACTGTATTTATTTTTAACATTTAAAAAAATGTTTTATTTATTTTTGAGACAGAGAGAGACAGAGCATGAGCGAAGAGGGGCAGAGAGAGAGGGAGACACAGAATCCGAAGCAGGCTCCAGGCTCTAAGCTGTCAGCACAGAGCCCAACACAGGGCTGGAACCCATGAACCTGAGATCATGACCTGAGCCGAAGTCAGAGGCTTAACCGACTGAGCCACCTAGGCGCCCCCAGACTGCATTTTTAAATGACCAGTTCCCAACCAAGAGTGAGAGTAATTTTTTTTAAGTTTTATTTTATTTATTTTAAGGGGCCAGGGAGGGGCAGAGGAGCAGAGAGAGAGAGAGAGAGAGAGAGAGAGAGAGAGAGAGAATCCTAAGCAGGTTCCACACTGACAGCTTGGTGCCTGACGTAGGGCTTGAACTCATGAACTGAGATATCATGACTTGAGCTGAAATCAAGTCAGACGCTCAACTGACTGCGCCACCCAGGTGTCCCAGAAGTGACTTATTTAAAAATGTCAGATGCTGGAGCGCCTGGGTGGCTCAGTCAGTTAAGTGTCTGACTTCAGCTCAGGTCATGTGAGAGTTAGAGCCCCGCGTCGGGCTCTGTGCTAACAGCTCGGAGCCTGGAGTCTGCTTCAGATTCTGTCTCCATCCCTCTGTCCCTCCCCTGCTCATGCCCTGTCTCTGTCTATCTCTCTCAAATATAAAAATAAAACCTATAAAAACGTTTTTAAAAAAGTAAAAATGTCAGGTGCTTTTTTTTTGAAACGGCACAGCTCTGCTCAAAACCTTTCAATGGCCCCTTATTTATGAGCGCCTCCAACCTCTCTGGCTTCATCGCCTGTTTTTCTCCCCAGAATCCATTCAGTTCCAGCCTCCTGAGCTTCCCTGCATTCCCCAAACACCAGATGGGCCGATGAGCTCCGTCTCAGGCTCTTGACGTTCCCCTCCGGAAAGGCTTTCCATCCAGATGTTTCTCTGGCTCACTCCTTGGTCTCCTCAAGAACCTTGCCAAGCCTTGGCGAGGCCTTCCTCACGCCCATTCCACGCTTCAGTCTTCCACCCTGCACTGCTTCTCCCTTCTCCCCACTGTCTCCACCACCCACGAAGTTTCTACATACTCTAGGCCTTACTTGGGGTGCAGCCTGTCTCCCGTGCTGGACCGCAAGCTCCACGTGGGCGGGGATTTTTGTCAGTTTCATTCGCCGTGTATCTCAGGTCCTGGGAACAAATGTTTGTTGAATGAATGTATGAATAAACAGATTATTCATCCTATAAGAGAACCTCTCTCTCTCTCTCTCTGTCTAGCAGCCCAGAAGACCTTGCTGACACCAAGCATTCTCTTTCCAGCTGGCCCCGTGCTATCCACAGCTGTGGTTTCATCTACGGGGTGGACGTGAGGAGCAAAACGAGGCTTCAACCGGTCCCTTGAGTCAGAACATTCTTACCCCCTCCTGAGGTCACACGTGGGGCACCCTAAGTAGTGTTCGTTGTTCAAGCATGTGTTTCAGATGATGTGTTCCGTAGCCCCTAGTGGGGAAATTCTGAAATCAGAAACAGCCTCCTGTGACCGGCATGTGACTTTTTCCCCGAAAGATTGGCCTCAGTGGGAAGGTAGCGGCAGTAAGAGAGAAGGGAGCAGGGAAGGAAAAAATAAGGTCTCAGAGCCACGTACGGGGTTGTCTGTACGTTGTCTGATTCTGGCAGGGAGCCCTTGGACACACAGGTAGAATAGACAGTGCTTTGCCTCAGCATCTGATAAAATGACCCCGGAGAGGGCAGAATGACAGGGCTCATCTGAGGGACTCCAGGCTGGCACTCAGCCTGCACGAGGCAGATATGTGTACCTTGGATGCTCCAGACCAAACACAAAACCCAAACCCACTGACAGCAGTGGTCAGTCTTCATGCTTCGACTCCAAGATTTTAAATTTATTCTGCAGCGTTTCCCATGAACTGCGGCTACACAATTTATGTTTATTGAACTGAAGGACCCAGGATCTAGGACATATCCTAACCCAGTGTGAAGCTTCAGGTAGAGCACAGAGAAGTGGATCTTTTAGGAAAGGCAAGTCCTCCAACACTCAAGTGCACCAGGAGGTATTCCAAGTATGTGTCCACACCCAGCCGTGTTTCCCGGACCGCCTCTGCCACGTTCACTGGCCTTTTGATTAGTCCAAAAAGGTTTCGTGTCAGAACACACCTTATTCCCTGTGGAAGCACTTGTCCCAAGCCACCCCCATGCCCTGAATACTAAATAAATATGGATGAAAATAAAAACGATGTGGGAGGGAATCAGTTACTTGTTCTTTTTTAGCTTCTTTTTATTTTTAACGTTTATTTATTATTGAGACAGAAACAGAGTATGGATGGGGGAGGGGCAGAGAGAGAGGGACACGCAGAATCCAAAGCAGGCTCCAGGCTCTGAGCTGTCTGCACAGAGCCCGACGTGGGGCTCGAGCCCACAAACCGTGAGATCAGTCAGACATTTAACTGACTGAGCCACCCGGGCACCCCTTCAGTCACTTGTTCTTTCCTGGCTCATGAAAGGAGGGGCTGGAGACAGAACTAAGTCCTGGTCTTCAACTGGCTCTCAGGTTGACCAAAAAAAAAAAAAAAAAAAAAGTGTGTGTGTGTGTGTGTGTGTGTGTGTGGCAGGGGTTAAAACACAGCTTTATTCAGTTAACTTAAGCACACTGCCTCCCAGGTGTCTGATGGGAAAATGTCATTTCCTTGAACTTCCAGCGCCCCGAGGCAGCTTCACTAGCGAGCAGTCCTCTTGCGGCCGGGAGAATGAGGTGACGTCACTGCACACGTGATGTAGCCGAGATCCCTGTTCTCTGTCTCTGGGGCCACGTTAGTTTCTGGTTAGAAAAGGGATGCTTTTCTTCACCATCTCATGGACTTTCTTACGAAGAAACTATAGCCCAAAGAGGCTAATGGACTCACCTGACGGATTACTGTTGTAAACTAGAGAACGGGACTCAAATTCTGGTCCTTTCCTCTTTGTGTCACCAGTTGGGAAACAGGCATCCAGAATTCCTGACGTCTCCCCGTGCAACAATCCTGATTTAACAAAACCAGGGTGTTATGAGGAAGGCATGATGCCAAGGGCTCTCCACCTTTAGGAGTGGGGGCAGGTTCAGCAGGGAGAAGACCCCCAGTGGCACTGGCGTCACACTGAGCAGTGTAGGTGGGGGTGGGGAGCAGATCAACCCCCAGAGAGGGACGGAGGGACGGAGGTGGGGTGTCTTGGCCGCTGCAGGTGGAGGATTTGTGGCCAAGGGCCAGAGAGCAGGGAGATGTCCCAAGGACAGAAATTCCTGAGCGACAATCTGCCCGGGCCCAGACAGTGGGAACGCTCCTTCACGGCGGTGCTGCCTTCTTCCTACTTAGCCGAGTCCTACACACGAGGCCAGGTTCCCAGGAGGACTGGCAGGTGCAGAAGGTAATGGCTCCCTCACCTGGCTTCCGTCCAGTGCAGAGAAATCGGGAGATAGGCAAGACCTTGTCAACGCTTTTGTGACCGCAGGGCAAAAGAAGTCCCAAGGTGCCACCTGCCTCATCCCATTCCTCACCTTGACCTTAAACTCTCTTCTGTGTCAGAGTCCTACATGAAAGGTGTATTTGCCTTTCTTCCCACTGGATGGATTTCCCGTGACCACTTAAAACCCACTCCCAGTCAAGCGAAGAGGCAGACGTTTCCATAACTTATAATCTCATCTGGAGGTGTTCTTTAACATTTTTAAATTTTATTTTTGAGACAGAGAGAGACAGCATGAGCAGGGGAGGGTCAGAGAGAGAGAGAGGGAGACACAAAATCCGAAGCAGGCTGCAGGCTCTGAGCTAGTGGTCAGCACAGAGCCCGATGTGGGGCTCGAACCCACAAACTGTGAGATCATGACCTGAGCTGAAGCTGGATGCTTAACCGACTGAACCACCTAGGCGCCCCTCATCTGGAGGTGTTCTAAAGTGTGACCCAGACATGATCTTTCCAATCAAAGGTCTGACGCATCATTACACGCAATCATCGGTTTTATTTTACAACACGTCTACACTGCATTGAGCACCAACACAGATGTGACCAAGAAACCCACAGTCCTGTCCCAGCAGGCGGCGGGTCCAGTGTGTGACTTGGGGCGGACGGTTATGGTTCACAGTGACAGAAAAAAGAAAGGGCAGGAAAGACAAAACAGACTTTGTCCCCAATTCCTGTTCAGGAATCTGAGCGAGGAAAACAGAGGGGTAACTTAAGCTCTCAAAGCTCCCGGAAAGCCCCTTCTCTGAATTAGCAGATTATAGACCCTGGGTTGGTGGACCAGCCGGACTTGGGTAACAGAAGAGCACGCTTTTAACACAACATCCCCACGTTCCTGCGAGAAAGAGGGAAGTGCGCTGTGCTTTTCTAGTTTCCTTTTTCACACGAGTGGAAAAGCTATCAGCCCTGCACAGCTACAATCGTGACAGACTATCTGCGCAGTATAAAAACTGTGTTTGGGGAAAAGGAGTCACCTCACCTACAGGAAGAAATGTACTGAGCTGGACGGCACCTACCCCAAATGGCAGCTTGGGCTCCTTGACTTTAATGATCTTTTCAACCGTGACCCCCCGGAAGTGTGTGGTATATTGTCATGAAGACTAGGAATCTCCTTTATTTTTACATCAAGCCTTTAAATCCACCTGCTTTCTTAAAACTCCTATCTTACAGGATTCTTCTCGTGTCTCACATCTGTCCTCTGAGGCGGGATGTAAATGTTAGAAAATTGGCAGGTTCTGTTTCTCAGGCCAGAGGCAGGTACAGGGTTTACTTCTGTTTGGGGACCACCGTGGTTCTTGGAACACTTGAGCCTCAGGCACCACTGGGCCTCCAGCAGCCTCTGTGACATCCAAGGCTAACAGTTCCCTATTCCCAATCCGGAGGACTTATGTCATGGAAAGAAAAAAAGGCTGCCCCAGGAGTCCCTGGCTCCTCAACCCTTATCTGAGGAAAGAGGAGGCGGCAGGTAGGAGCAAACCTTTGAGTCACCAAGTCGTCACTGGAGAAGGCAATAAATAAGCAAGCCTGGAACCTGCCTGATGACTTGACTTGAGAAACAAAATCCCTTCTCCAAACTATAGACTTCCTGTCTGTGATCTAAAATGGGTACCTTCGAAATGATTTACCTGGGCCAGTGAAAGGCAGTCGCTCATTACAGGTTATACGAGGTTAGATTTTCTACTTGATTATTCACATGAAGTTTGAAAATGGACCAACTACCTTGGAATGTGTGCTTTTCAACAGATCAGAAATTGCAAAATGCTTTCGCCATTTACGAACATAGCACTTGAACCCAAGGGCTCCATTGGTATAAATATTTCCAGACTTGTTTGCATTTTAACAATAACAGAGAATGGTCAGAACAAAGACATGATTATCATTTCTAACATCGATTAAATTACATCATCTTAGTTACAAATCCGTTTACATCGTTTTGCTCCGCTTTCTATGCACTTCGTCTTTAAATCATCTTGTATGAGATTTATATTTAAAATTTTTTCAAAAAGCAGATGCCCAGAGGATCAAGTCACTTGCATTGTCTTTCCTTGCGTTACTTTGAGTAGGTGGAGGGATCACCATGGATTTGGAGTTGGGGTCGCCAAGCATTTCCATGGGTCATCTTCTCCCACATGCTCCAGGACGGGGAAGTTGGAAACTCTTTTAAACATGTTGGCAGAAGGGCACAATTCTTCAGCAATTTAGGGCCTGTGAAAACAAAGAGAAAGGTGGCTGTCACTTATTTTACTGGCATCGTGAACAGTAATTCCATGAGTCACTGTCCTATTGTCCTCTTGTCTAAGTCTTGCAGTTCTGGAACCTGACCCTCTTCTCTACTCCCAACCCATCCCTCCTGCATACCTGGTCCCCACATGGCCAGGGGCAGACTCCCAGGCATTTCCAAGCACACAAATCTGCAATGGTATTGTTAGATGTGTCCCTTAGACCACGTTTTAGAACTTTTGTCCTCTCTGCCTCCCTCCACCCCATCGAAGAACATCTCCCCAAGAGAAATAAGAAAAAGTTTCCCTCTGGTTATGAGTTTGAATCTTCTGAATTCTTAAGGAATTCTCAGAGAGAGAAAGCACCTTTTCCTCTCATCAATGGTCAATTCTAGGAGCTCACCACCATGCCTGTGGGTGTGCGCAGGGCAGGAGTGGAGGGAGGGGATCTCACTACCAGAAGAATTCTCATCAGAATGGTGCCCAGGCTCTGTGTTGGATGCTCTTCTGGAAACTGCCCAGCTCCCTCAGATGCCTGGGAGTGGGGCAATTAGGTATTAAGGTGAAACTTGGTTTGGGTTTTCTTTCAAATTCAGTTAGTTGAAAAATTAAGACAAGAGGTCAAATTTGCTTAGACCTCAATAGGAGTCAACTAAAAAGTCATCCCTGGCTCGCTCTCGCTCTCGCTCTCTCTCTCTCTCTCTCTCTGTCTCTAGAAAACTTAGAAGATCCAAGAAGTTACCTGTTTCTCCTGGGGAAATTTCAAATATAGTCCTTACAGAGGTGGGCTTCTGAAAAGAACTTTTTGCTTTGAAAGTACACTCTACGCCCAATGTGGGGCTCAAACTCAAGACTCTGAGATCAGCAGTTTCATGCTCCACCGACTGAAGCAGCCAGGCACCCTCGAACAGGATCTCTATTTAGAGGTTTCTATGGGCTCAAGGTTGAGGTTCTAGATATGGCCACTCTCATTTATCCACCACATGGGTGTAAAGTCTTTACTTACGAGTACCTTCCTGACATTTTTCGAGCAATCAGAATGAGGATCCCACCAAAGAATCCAATGGCTAGTAAGACTCCGACTATAATGCCAACCAGGGTCACTGTCGCCAAGCCATCTGATTAAGGAGGGGAAAAAAGCATGAGCCCCAGATAAATGATACACCTGTGTCGTTCATAAACAATACCACCACCCAACTGAAGATAGCAAGTAATGTTCTAATTATCTTTTCCTTATCCAGTGGGAGCTGATGTAGAAGAAATGAAACTTGGGGCTACTCTAATGCCATCTTAGAGTGGCACGATTCCTGGGTCTCAGGATCTATCAAGCCTACCACTCATACTGGGTGGCTTCACTGCTCATTATTAGGTAATGTTTGTCTGCTGCTACTAAATTAGCCCCTACTTCCACTCTTAGTAACGATAAATTATGGTATGACACCATTCTCCATAGCTGTCATTAAGTGAGTAGACTCATTTGTGGTTTACTTTCAAATACAGGCAATTTTCATTTCTCTCTTCAAAGAGGCTTGAAACCTATTCTCAGAAGGTTCTGTATTGCACTCCTGTTGACTACAATCCAGGAGAGAACGTCATTCATCAAAAGATTAGCTTCAAAGAAACTTTTTTTTTTAAACTCCCATAAAAAATATTTTGATAACAAAATCTAACTTACCTTTCTCAACTGTTGTCTCTGTTT
This sequence comes from Helogale parvula, assembly GCA_004023845.1. Classification (NCBI taxonomy): domain Eukaryota; kingdom Metazoa; phylum Chordata; class Mammalia; order Carnivora; family Herpestidae; genus Helogale; species Helogale parvula. The sequence goes on from PJEM01007341.1 coordinate 17,308, forward strand.
CTTCACCTATTTTCTCCGGAAAGAAAGAGATGTAACGATACAGAATTATTAGGATTTAATAACTGTAATTTAACAATTGGCAAAAGATGAATTTAGTCTAAGTGGAAGGTGCAAAACACAAGCAAAGAAGATAATTTCTTAAATAAGTTGGATCAGAGGATTTTTAAGCAAGCTCTGACATGATCCTATCTTCAAAACTATTATTATTGAATTTATGAATGGTTCTTCACACCTATGGGTCCAGAGAACTTTGGTCTATCTTTTCTCTCACCCACTTTAGAGAGCAGAGTTAAGGAAACTGACGCACAGAGATCTTACATAAATGGTCAAAAAGTTTCAGGGGTTTAGGTAACAAAAAAAGCCAAGGCTGTTGATTGTTGGTCCAATGTCAAGACCATAGAAAACTCATCCACAGTGACGAGGTTGATTTTGAAGGATTTTATTCTAGAGCAGTAAACTAATTCTGGAAGATGGGGTCCAGACTGTGATTTGTCTTACGGTATTAGTCCTCTGCTTTTTCTTTAGTAGCAAAATCCACACCTTACAGGGTAACAATATGCCCAGCTAAGTTTAATGAGGGAATAAAACATGGGGCGCCTGGGTGGCTCAGTCTGGCTTTGGCTCAGGTCATGATCTTGCGGTGTGTGAGTTCAAACCCCACGTCAGGCTCTGTGCTAACAGCTCGGGACCTGGAGCCTGCTTCAGAATCGGTGTTTCCCTTTTTTTCTGCCCCTCTCCTGCTCATTCTCTGTCTCTCAAAAATAAACATTAAAAAAAATTTTTTTTAATGAGGGAATATACTCTTTGTGTTTATGCCACTGTTATTTTAGGATTTCTCTCTACAGTCAAACCTAGTCCTATAGTTACAATGTGAATATTCTCATTAACCTATCACACAGGTTTGAATTATTAACTTACAGTCAGTAATAAAGCTGTGAGTTTCTTTCAGATAATTTTACACAATGTCTATTTAAAAATAAATGCTTTGGGTTTTGTTTTATTTTTCCCATGACCCTCCTTGCCCACCAAGTCCTTAACTCCTCTGGGTGGTGGTTATTTACCTAGTTTGCAGATGGAGAACAAGTCAAAGAGATTTTGATTTAATGAAACAATAGAGAGAGGGGAATCAATCAGGTCCCTCCCTAGAACTGTAGTTCACAAACTACAGACACCGCAGATAATCCAAAAACTTTCCTAATGGAAGGTGAAGGCACCATCTGCAAGGTGCTTACTTTTCCTAATGCTTGGATTTGAAAGAAGTCTCTCTACCAAGGCTCTCTTCCAAAAGAATGCACCTTTTCAAGATGGCCCCAGGTCAAGTGTCTGAGCCCAGCTCTGCCAGCATGAGCTGAACCCATCATGGCTATGGAGCACTTACATGGAGCTCAAGCCGATGGTGCTGTCCCCCCATAAAAGAAGTGAAAGACTGTTGGGTCTGAGGCCAGCCCGGGAGGAAGGTGTCATGGCTGCCAAAGACCAGTAGAAAAAGGTCAACTATTCACTTAACATGTCCTAAAATGGTGGCTGCTGATTCTCGGCTTACCACGCATCCTCATCACCATCAGCGACACCACTGGTCAGAAAACATATTACCAAAAATTCATGTGGAAGATCTGTTACCAAATTAGAGCTTATTAGTTCTCTGCCCCCTGGCTCCCACCCAGTGACGCCATCTGCAGTCACGAGAATGTGTCACACACATGCGAACATCATCATGCTTGCGTGTTTCGTGGGAAAGACATCTGCTGCCCTATTAAAACCAACTCTTAAAAAACCCAGTGCTTTTAATTACATTTTAACTCACATGTGGACATTTCTGGGACATTGATGTGTTATGTGGAAATGTGCGGTAAGTCACAGTTCTTGTGATGGGGTGGGGCAAGAGACAGGACGGGAGACTAATCATGAGTATTTTCCAGAGAACTGAGAATTTTGTCATAAAGAAATAGGAGAGTCACATGACAGGAAGAAGGCTCCATTTTCTGCAAGTAATTAGCTGTCAACTCAGTTTAAACACAATCGATTCTTCCCCAGAATTTTTAAATGTTTTCCAATGATCAATTATACTGATGATTCTTCCCTCGCGTCACCCCTATTTGCTTCTATCTAGTGTTTAAACGGTAACATTTTTTTAGCATCTCGGAGTGACCTTTTGGTTTCATGCCCGAAGCACTTCAGACAACTATTTTCTTTCCTATCATGGTAAAATACACAGAACATAAGACCATCCTCCCCATCTTTAAATAGATGGTTCGACAGCATTACGCATATTCACTCTGTGCCACCCTCACACCATCCATCTCCAGGACCCTCCCCCTCTCACAAAACTGACCCCTCATAGCTATTGAACACTAACTCCCCGCTCTCTCCTTCCTCTGGCCCCTGGCAACCACCATCCTACTTTCTGTCTCTAGGAATTTGACTCTAGGCACTCAAGTACCTCATTTAAGTGGAATCATACAGTATTTGTCTCTGGGTGACTGGTGTGTTCCACCTAGCATAATCTCTTCAAGGTTCCTCCGTATTGTAGCCTGTGTCAGAATTTTCTTCCTCTTAAAGGTTGAATAATGGTCCATTATATGTATAGACCAATTCTGCATGTTCATTCTTCTGTTGATGGACATCTGAGCTGCTCTCATTTTTTGTTTGTTTGTTTTATTAAAAATTTTTTTTAATGTTTTTTATTTATTTTTGAGAGACAGAGAGAGACAGCATGAGCAGGGGAGGGTCAGAGAGAGAGGGAGATACAGAATCCGAAGCAGCCTCCAGGCTCTGAGCTAGTTGTCAGCACAGAGCCCGACGTGGGGCTTGAACCCACGATCCATGAGATCGTGACCTGAGCCGAAGCCAGATTCTTAACCAACTGAGCCACCCAGGCACCCTGCTTCTCTCTTGTTTTAACCGTTGTGAATGATGCTGCTATGGTCATTGAGTGTACAAATATAAAGCAATTTTTTAAAAAAATCCTCAAAAGCACTATCGAGTTTTTGAAACCAGAATGGCAGTTGGGCCTAGAAATGTATATTGAACAATAAAGAGTAATTTTCTAGGTGTTCAGATGGGCAGCTGATTGGAAGAACAATTAATTTAGGTAATTTAGGTCTTTATGTTTACTTTCATCTAAAGATGAAAACCCTCATCTAGATACAAAAATTAGCAAGCATTCAGTGCAATTATTGGAGAATTAGTTTTTTCCTCTCCTACCCCCATCTACTACAAAATAAGGCAATGAAAACAAATTCCAAACAACTGAATTTCTCTTAAGAAAGCTCTAGAAATAGGAGGCTTTTTCTTTCCATTGCTAAGTTTGTCATGGCAATGATTTTTCCTCATTCTCAGTGATAGCCTATACCTCATAATAATGACAAAGACCCAAAACAGTGTTCCATTCACTCTGCTGCGGGTGCCAACTATGAATCACAAGGACAGCCCCAAATCCTGGTAAGACTGGTTTCGAAGAGATTCTTGCTCCATCCGTATAGACATGAACTCAGTGTGAGACGATAAGTATTAGTATAGTATTGATTACAACTTACATAGGTTGGTTGAGTTTTCCACTCTTGGGAGTCAACAAAAAGTTCTTAGTGTAATATTGTATTGATTTACAGTCAGCAATGACACTAGTGGCTAACTTGCCATATGGGGACATTTTCACTAGTTGTCATTCAGAGTAGAGAGCTGTGTTCAGCAACCTGATAAAGTGAATTCAGTTTAGCAATCACAGAAGTCAAATTCTGAACCTAGCACATAAGGCTTGGTTCAGAATTTACTCTTGCATGCCAATATACGCCCCACTAATCGTTAGATTTGTTCATGGATACTTGGAATGCACTGATCATGCAAAAGAAAATTGACACTTATTGGGGCAACTGGTTTTCTTACCTGTGGATTGACTGGTCACTACACTCAAGGTTGTGGTGCTCTGGCTTTCTTCATTGGGATGCGCTGTGCTCTCTTGAGTCGGTCGATCCTCTATGGGAGAGTCCGTTATACTCTCTATCTTTGTTGGCGCCTATTGGAGAAGTAAATGAGACAAAAGAGAAATAAAATCTAATGTTTTAAAATATATACTCAGCCTTATAACAGAAAGGAATTTAAAGTGGCATAAATAAAAAAAGTGGCATAAATATATAAAATATATAATGAGCTAAATTTAAAGAGGAAACAATAAAACAAACAGAAACAACAGAGTGGGGATAGGAGTAAAACCAAATATACTCCAGAAATAAATATCAAATGTTGACTTCCCTAGGGTCTTAATTCTTCAGAAAATACCAGGTCATTAGGCTTTCTTTCTCTTCCTTGAACTTGAATGGCATTTTCCCCTATAGTATTTATTTGGCACATATTATGTTGTATCTTTTTTCAATGTCCTCCCTCCCCCAATTAGAGTAACCTCTGGCTTTTATTGAGAGCTTACTATGTGCTAAGCCTTTTAAATACCTTCCCATTTATTCCACAAACAACCCTCTAAAGTCAATCCTATTATTAGTCCTTAATAAGGACAAGAGAGATTAGACAACATGCCCAAACTCAGACAGCCAACAAGCAACAGAAAAAGACTTAGAAGTGATTCTGTTGACTTCAAAGTTCATGCCAATGTGGTATTCAACAAATAATCTAGTGAGCACGGGGAACAAAAGCAAAAATTAGGTAAGCGGGACCCCATCAACCTTAAAAACTTTGTGCATCATAAGACATAATCAACAGAGTGAAAAAGCAATCTATGGAAGGGGAAAAAATATTTACCAATAATATATCTGATAAGGGTATAAAGGACTCCTACCACTTAACAACAACAAATCAAATAACTTGATTCAAAAGTGGGCAAAAGGGCTTGCATAGACCCTTCCCCAAAGATGATAGACAATGATCCACAAGCATATAAAAGATGCTCAGTATCTTAACATAAACATTGGGAAAAGGCAAACTAAAACCATCGTGGATGACCTCCTCACTCTCATCAAAAGAATGGAAAATAACATATTGGCAAGAAGGTGGAGAAACTGAAATCACTGTACCCTGTTGGTGAGGATATAAAATGGTGCAACCACTATGGAAAACAAGATAGAGGTCCCTCAGAACAACTAAAAATAGAACTACCTGATGATCCATTGATCCTACTTCTGGGTGTATACCCAATTGAAAGCAAGATCTGGAAGAGGTATTTGCACATCCATTTTTCACAGTAGCACTGTTCACAAGACCCAAGAGTAGGAAGCAAGCCATACATACACTGATCGACGGATGGATGCACAAAATGTGGTACAGACATACCATGGAATAACAGCCTTGAAAAGGAAGGATGTGCTCACATGTGCTACATCATGGATAAATCATAAGGACACTATGCAAAGTGAACTAAGCCAGTCATAAAGTATCCTCGCATGTGATTGCTTGGCTGTGGGGCTCCTTCCACTCTTCCTGGGACACTCACCAGCCCTGTTGGGTCAGCAGTCTCCTCAGCATCTGCACTGGCACCTGTGGTCACCACTTTGTCTTCTGTACCTAGGGTCACCATGCCGTCTTCCACACCTGGTGTGATGTCATCTTCTGGCCGGACCGTGCTGGCTGAAAAAGAAAGACTGGGTCAGGGCTTAAGGTAGAAAATTGTGTGGGCGGACCTAACTGGCCAGCTACAATCAGGTTATTTTCTTTACCATTTCTTTTGGGGATTTTTTGGGGGGCAGGGTCATCCTTCCAGCTTACCACAAACCATTCTCCTTGCTGCACCTTTGTCACATACAAGGACCTGGTTGTCTCCATAGCAAAGCAAAGGGAGATAAAGATACAAAATGGTGAAGCCACCAGCCCTTCCCCGCCGCGGGTGACATGGGGCAAGGTCTACTTTGCCTTTTCAGTAATGAACAGGGTTCTTCCTGGTGCCATTTCATTCAACGAACTAAAGCATTCGGGTCACTAGAAGATCATTGAGACCTGGAAAACTTCTAAATTGGAGTCACTTGGAAAGATTTCTAAAAATACCAATTTGCAGGCTTTATCTTAAATATTCTGAATCAGAATGCCCAGAAGCAGATCTCCATCTCTTAAAAATCAAGCTTGCTATCTGTTTAATTTTGAGACTGCTGTCTCCTTGAACGAGAACCGTTACCTCTGACCACAGACCTCATAAGGGGTCTACCTCTTATTTTATAGTTGAGGTTAATATCAGTGAGAGATAGTAATATACACAACAGGGCCGAGATAGCCAATAGGATTCTTCAGTGCACAGAGAGCTAAACTAATAAGGGATGTCAGTGCCCCTGGCCAGGGCTTTCTCAGTGTTAACATTGAATGATGACCCTGTTGTACCAGCAAGAAAGGTTTTCAGGGGAGGAGGGGACGGGTGGGGTGGCATAGCAGGTTGAATTCGACACAAAGGTGGAGTAGAGGGGAGCAGAACAGATAACAACAGTGGCCTTTAACCTCTGTCGCAATGATCCAAACTAAATCACGACGAAGCAAGGGCATGATCTCAACTCATCAAATAGCCCTTTTCATGAGTTAAAAATCTGGCTCATTGGTCACTGGCTCCCTCCCCATACTCAAGAGTGGCTCTGGAAATTCCATGACTAAATACAGTTGCAAACTAAGCAAACATACACACCCCAGGAGCAAGAGGGGCTGGGGTGCCTGGAGGCTTCTTTGTGTAAAAGAGTTGATGTTTGTATCCAGGCAGCGCTCAAGTTAGCAATCTAGTCCTTGCCTTCAGATCCCTTATTTCTCCTTCTGCTTTGAGAGCTGAGCCAAAGGCACAGCTAATAAATATTTGATCATAACTTCTTTGCTGATGCATCAAGGGAGAAAGCCTTGAGAGTGAATTCGCTTGTTCTGTGAGCTTTCTCTTTGCACCTGGAGTCTTAATCCAGGGCCGTCAATCGATGGCTTTGGGGGAGCCCCCTAAGCGTATAAATTTATTTTTTCACCTGGGGCTGGGGGGAGGGGGGAAATGACTTTCACCAGTTAGCAATAACGGAATACTTTGGTGCATTTGAGTAGTTTGCAGCCCCTCCTGGCTGCTTGCTGGGATGGAGGTGGGGCCAGCGATGGGCTCCCATCAAGATTTATGACCGTGTGGTAGGCAAATGTTAAATGCAATAGGGAAATGTCCCTTTGCCAGGCCAGTTGTCCTTATTAAACACACACACACACACACACACACACACCCCTACACCCCCTCTTCTTTTCCTCCCCTCTGGGCTTGAACAGTTAACAAATCATCAATTTTACAAATGTTTTCTGGAGGCTGCTTAGCAAAACCATTTACCATATGACATCTTCCACCTTCCCAAAACAAAATATCCTTGTTTTGAAAAAAAATCAAGTACTGCATGAAGTTGGTTTGAATTCTTTCATAGAAAGTTCAGCTCATTGAAAGCGTAACTTGATTAAAAAAAAAAAAATTCCTTCTTGTTCTTTTCTACTCTTGGCCCACGGAGCCAAGCACTAAAATCACCCTGAATAGACAAAGAGCGTTTTATGAATGACACTCATGATTAAGATGCATGGCTTTTGTCTCACTGCCCTGGCATCCTTTGTGCTCCATGGGAAAGCTGATCTTTAACAAGGGATCTTCAATTGTCCCTCTTATTATTTTGGCGGAAGGCTTTCCTGGGTGAAGAGTTCCTACCAGCCCAGCTGCCGCGTTTCCAGCCAGCAATTGACGCCCTTTCCCCTTCAACAGTGAAATTCAAATCATGTCTTGATGCCTTCATCCTCCGATTCTTTTTCCCTCCTAAGACACGTGTGGGCACAACTATTTATATAAGTGCCTCACAGGGTCAGCTTTGCCGCCGTGCACCCTCAGGATCACATGAATACTTTTTCCTGCCCCACCCAGGCTCACCCAGCCTGGGGGTCAGAATCAATGGAAGTTTCCAATGACGGTGACAACCCGCCAACTTGCTTTGGAATTTGTGCGTGCTATTCTTTCGAAAGCTCCGCCAAATTTTATATTACCTATGAGAAGACGTGATACGTCCATTTTACCTTGAGGTCCTTAAGCTTGAGAACAAGTAAGAACTGAGGAGACGTTTATTAGTTTGAAAGTGCTAATTATGAATCACTTTTATCTTTGCATGGAAGCCCGACCATAGACATTCTTCCAGTTTACATACAGTTATGGGAAGGTCTTTCATTTAAAATAGTTTAGGATTTAGATCTAAGATAAATAGTTATAGCCTCAAGTTCTTGGTCAAAAATAAGTGTTTTCAATCTTTCGGTTTTATTGAAATTCCTGATAAATGGTGGGGAGTAGTTCCATTGATTTGTTGACCATTAAAGATATCTTCTCTGGTGACTATTTTTCTCTTGTGGCATTCATCTTTTCTATAGTTTTTTAAGTGCTCTTTACACCTTAGGAATACATTCTTTGGGGGCACCTGGCTGGCTCAGTCGACTCTTGATCTCAGGGCCATGAGTTCGAGCCCCCTATTGGGAGAAATAAATTTTTTTTTAATGTACCATCTTTTAAAAAATATGTTTATTTAAATATTTATTTTGAGAAAGAGTATGCACATGCGTGCAAACTGGGGAGGGGCAGAGAGAGAAGGAGAGAAAATCCCAAGCCAGCTCCACACTGTCAGCACAGAGCCCCCACGTGGGGCTCAAACTCACAAACTGTGAGATCATGACTTGAGTTGAAATCAAGAGCTGAACGCTTAACGGACTGAGCCACCCACGCACCCCAGGAGTATACTCTTTAGAAGAGATTCTGCAAAAACTTTTTTAAAAAACTGGTTGGTATTTGCCTCTCTCTTCGGTAAGCTGTGAGCTCTGTCATTAATCAAACATTAAGATTGCTTTGCCCCTTTGATGTCACACTTGCAACCTCCACCTCAAGTTTGTGTAAATATTCACCTAGATTGTTCTTGAGATTTTGTTCTCACACTTCATATTTCTGTATTTCTTGTGCTTCTTTGGAAGTATGATGTGAAATGGGGATATAATTTGATTTCCCCTGAAAGTCTGGCCGGTTGTCCCAATAAAAACTCTTTCCCCCACTGCTTCAAAACTAGCTCTCACGGAGACAAATGTCTCCTTTCACACACCGCGTCACGGTCACAGGAGTAAGCTTTCAGTATAAGGACCGTGGAAGTGGCTTGGGCACTGCCATCTGCCCCCACTTCCATGCCACCCTCTGTCTTCAGATTCTTTCCAGAACCGATTCTGAAATCTGTGCTCCTCTTGCCATCAGCTCTCCTTTCCTCCCCACATCAGCTAACTGCTGCTGAGTGAATTCAATGTCACGGGTAAGGGGTGTAGAGAGGGAGGGGGAAGGGTAGGCTACTTCAGCAGAAGCGCATTGAGGTCTTTCCGAGGTGCACATTCAGCTTAATGTGGGAGGCCCAGCTTTACAACACCCTCCCCTCACCCCATTTGTGCAGCCACCTAGGGTTTATTTTGTTTATTTTCTTCCGGCTGACTCTATTCACAATGGCCCCATGGGTGAGTTGCACTGGCATCATTGTCCCCTTTATCTTCATCCCCTGTCGGATGAAGAAAGTGAGGTCAGCAAAGATCCCTCCTTGACCAAATTCTACA
>PJEM01007341.1:26950-87103 GCA_004023845.1 Helogale parvula
ATAGTCTTGAATAAAGTCTTCTAACTGTTTCAACAAGCATCAGAATAAGTGTCTAACATTGGAAATGAAAGGAGTTACCCAGTTCACCTGGTTGGTGAGCAGGCACAAAGACATGTGTTGTGACAGCTCATCCGTGTAGTCCCCAACACAACAAAAGACATCTTTGTGCCACGATGGCCGTGGTGGCCTGGAAAGCCCACAGCCCCCACCCTGCATTCTGACATCCTTCCTCTCCCCCCCCCCCCCATCCTCTCATAAATTATAATCCTGGTTGTCAGAAGCAACGGCCTCCTCTGGCATCACACATCCTCTTATGAAATCCCATCTGGTTAGAATCTTCCAGGCTGAATTATGTAGGAACCAGAACCTCAGCTTCCTGAAGTGAGTCCCTTCGAGGACCAAGCTTTTTGAAGTGGTCGAGTATAGAAGGAAGGTGCTTTGTAAGAGTGCTTTGCAAGAGTGGAACTCTTTCAGCGGCTCTCCCTTGCTCTGCCAAGGAAGGCGGCAGCAATGATCAAGACTGGAATCTTCCCAAGGCTCACCTCTATATCCCCAAATGGTCCCTGTGTACCTACTATGTGCTGGACACCATTCTGGGCACTGGAGATGAGTAGTGAACAAGGCGAGATCTTGTATGGATTTAGGTACCATTGGTGGAGTGGGGGGGATACTTCCAAAGAGCAAACAAGGAAGATCTCAAGATAGCTTTCTTCCACCCCCTTAGATCGGTCTTCAAAGGGCACTTTCCTGGGGAAGCCTTTTCCCATGACCCCACTGAAACTCCCTCCCTCCACACACCCTCACTCATACACCACAGTACTCAACCACTCGTGTTGTGGATCCACTAACTGGCTGTCCCATAGAACATAAATTCAGCAACGGCTGTTTACCTCAATGTACCCCATTGTCTAAAATATCTGGGACACGGGAGACACCCAGTGGGTATTTGTTGAATGAGCCTGTGAACAGCAGGTAGGAAGAGCTGGTCTAATGAACTTGGGACTCCAGGATGAGCCTGTGGCACCGCACACTGAAGAAACAGAGAGTGGTCAGTGGGGCTGGAAGGAAGAAACAAGACTGAGCAGGTGTGGAGGGCCAATTGGACGGGATTTTCCTTTCAACTGAGAATGAAGGGAAGCCAGTAGATGATGTTACTGGAGTCAGAATGCCATGGGGGGGGAGGAGGTGAATACCGGGGACGGTGCCAAGATCTGACTGAGATGGGGAGACCACTCAGGCTACCCTCCTGTCCCAGCCAGAGTGACTGACGCTTGCACCCAGACGGTGAGGTAGCAAGGGGAAAAAACCGGACAGGTAATGGCCGGGACGTGTCTGAAGTCATCACCCACCAATGATCAGAGGAAAATACAAAACATTGGAGCCAAGAATTCACTTTAGCACCTGTGACAGCTCCATTGAGAAACAACATTCAGAGTATGAGCGGATGCACTGACTACACGATGCTGAGTGTTTTACTGGACTTGTTTCACTAAAGAGAACACAAAAGTCCCCTCTCTAAATTTAAAAGTCTCTGTCTGGTTTCCGTGTCCACGTGAGGGAGAAGTTTCCCACGGTCCTCTTTCTGTTGACCCGAAGTGTCAAAATCGGACAGCTGGAGAAGCGGCTTCCACCGCATTTTATCTTGAAAGGGGAAAGTTGATTTTAAAAATAAAAAAGTCACACGCTGAGCTACCCTGAGGCGTTTCAAAGAAACTCTGCGGGGCGTTGGCCAACAGATTAAGGCAGTCTTTCTTGGTGCCTGGTGTTTTCTAGCATCTTGAGCAGTGTCTAAATGCACAAGTAAGCCTTTGAAGATGGAGGACTCCAGGGCTAGGGGATGGTTTTCACGGCCACTGGGAAATAGAATGCTCTTTTTTTTTCCTTTCTTACGACATCCTAGAAAGTTCTGGTTTTCCCCTGTAGGAGAAACTGTGGGATAATTAATAAGCAATTAATTCTAGCCTTCCCCACCCCCTCGTTACATTTAGGATGAGAGAGGGGTCAAAACATCTATTTGGAAAACAAAAGCAAAAAACGCTTGCTTCTGTTCCTTTGCCCAGACATAGGCTCTGCAGATCACTTTTCGATCATGTCTCCGTACTGAGCTACGAAGCCTGAAGCCAAACACACCCAGAGCTGTGGGAAGGTGCCAGCCTCCAACGTTTTCGAGCGCCCTGCAGACCACCCACAGTGACCCCCAGATACTCGGGTCTTCATACACTTCTTCATCTCAAGTTCAAATGGCCCCAATGTAGCTGTTTGATGCTCTTCCCCCGGTTGCCACCAAGTGGGTTTCTGCAACCAGAAGAAAGGTGTTAGGACTTAGCTTTTATTCACCACATCTTTCGAGTTACTCGCCTTGTCCCGCAGGCCGGCCCATCCTCTGATCCTTGTGAAGAAGACTTTCCTCGGAATAGCAAAAACAACTCGCTGACCCAGAGCTGTGCGTCGGTGTTCAGCTCCTGGCGATGCTGGGTTGCGGTCAGCATAATCCCTGATGTGGCCACTGGGTTCCCCTCTAAGCCACCCTTTCCATGGATCCTGGGAAAGTGCTTACTGGGCCAAAAGTGTGGCCATGGAAAATCTAGGCAGTTCCTTGAAGGCTTGGCGCTGCCACTCAGTGCCCCACAGAGATTTTCCTCCGGGCTGCACGGTTACCCGAAGTCCACACTGCCCCATATTCCCAGTGCCTGGTGCCACGGGAAGCCCTTAGCAGATGCTTGTTGAGTGACGGATGGAAAGAGCACACGGACACCCAAGTAGGATGTTTCTTTTGAAATATCCCTTATTATTAACAATATCCCTGCCGCTGTCCACTGTGCTTCCCTCAAGATTATTAAATACCTTCCCCTCTGAGGCTCTGTGGCTGTGCCGTTCAATCTGTGGTGAGCAGCGGCCTGTCCATGCGCTGTGTCCCATCCCGGGAGTCCCCAAAGGCCCAGACCGATGTCGAGGTATGACCATTCACTGTAGCACTGGGGACATGTGCCTCTCCCGTGAAATTCAAGAGAGATGCGTCAAGGCCGAGATCACACAAGGGTCACTAGTTCCTCTGAAGAAATCAGAAGACAGGCTACACGTTAATATTTGGAGCATTGCTCCCTGACTTCGAGGGGAGGTATCATGCACAGTGCCCCCCAAGAGGCAGAATTCTGAAGATCTCTGTAGCTGAGCATGGGCGGGGCCTATGTGGCTGGGACTCATCTTTCAATTCCATAGCAAGGACTCACACCAAGTCACTGGCAGGTGGATGGAGCAGGACATGCAGGCCGTTAGACATGACACCAGGCCTCCCAAGCCACCTGTGTTCTCTCTCTCTCTTGATGGGGAAAGATCAACTGAGACCTACTATGTGCCCTTCACAAATCTTCACAGTTAATCTCCATGGCTATCTGAGAAGCAGGTACTTTATTTTATTTTAGTCCACTGTAATTAACATACAATATTATATTAACTTATTATAGTGATTCATAATTCTATACAGTACTCAATGCTCATCATAAGGGTACCCATAATGCCCCTCACCTATTTCATCTGTCTTCCCACCCACCTCCCTTCAACCATCAGTGTGTTTTCTATAGTTAAGAGTTAACAGTTTTTGAATTTATAGTTAAGGGTTTTTGGTTTCTCTTTTTTGTTTTGTTTCTTTAAAAAAATCTTAAAAATTATGTTTACTTGTTTTGAGAGAGAGGAGCAGAGTGTGAGTGGGGGAGGGGCAGAGAGAGAGAGAAAGAGAGGGAGACACAGAATCAGAATCAGGTTCTAGGCTCTGAGCTGTCAGCAGAGAGCCTGATGTGGGTCTTGAACCCACGAACCATGAGATCATGACCTGAGCCAAAGTTGGATGCTCAACTGACTGTGCCACCCAGGCGCCCCTCTTTGTTTTGTTTCTTAAATTCTACGTAAGAAGGAAATCATAGGATATTAGCCTTTCTCTGACTTATTTCACTTAGCATTATACTCTCTAGATCCGTCTATGTTGCTGCAAATGGCAAGATTTCATTTTTTAGGGCTAAGTACTATTCCAGTACACACACACCACATCTTTATCCATTCATCTATGACTGGCCACTTGGGCTACTTCCATATCTTAGCTATTGCAAATGATGCTGCAATAAACATAGTAGTGCATGTATCTTTTCAAATTAGTGTTTTCATTTTCTTTGGATAAACACCCAGGAACGAAATTATTGGATCATATGATAGTTCCGTTTTTAATTTTTTGAGGAATGCTCCACACTGTTTTCCACAGTGGCTGCACCACTTTGCTTTTCTGAAGAGGCAGGTATCATAATAATGGCTGCTCTTTTTGAATTTATGGGAAAATGTACAGAACATGGTGCCTAGCACTCTCTCTGGATCTTTATAAAAGCCTTGCAAACAAATGTCATCTCGTTTTGGAGCTGAGGATGCTGAGGCTGAGAGGAAACTGCCCGTGTAGCCAGCGAGCGGTGACGCAGGGATTAGACATTAGATCTGTTGGACTCTGAACCCTGCTGGAACCTCCGTGGCCCGCGGCCCCCTGTATCCTGGCCACTTTCCCGCAGCTCCCCTCATGTTGTCTCTACTTCTTGTGGCAAGGGCTGGGGTGGCACTGAAACAGCTCTGGGGGATTCTGGATGCCAAGGGCACCTGCAGCTTCATCTCCCGCCTGTGCGGTCATCTAAACCCTACCTGTCTTCTACCCCTGCTGTTAGAGCCTGCCCAAGGTGCCGAGGGAATGGAATTCCTCTAAACTAGCACAGGGCTGGAGAACACTGACACGGACTACTTTTCCTCCTGCTCTAGGTTTACAGCCTCCCACCCACCAGCGTGGCCTCTGTGAGCTGAACGAATACACAAATATCCACACTTTCCACTGTTTACAAATCAATGTGCCCATTCACCGCCCCACCCCCACCATCCCCCAACCACAGCGCGGCCCAGGACTCTTCAGAAGTTAAAACTAGATGCTGCTGGTTACATCCTCAACCAAGATTACTCAGCCCGGGGAGAGGTTTTCTCTGTTGACCAAGAGCAGAATGTTCTCCGTAAAAGAGGAAATGAGTTCAGCTCTGAAGACTGGAATCGACACCTCTGTAATCACTTCTCCGGAACAGCGTCCCGTTCAAAAGGCAACCTCATACAGAGGACTGCTGAGTCCTTTAAAAACCAAATGACTAAAACCTGCTGTAGAAGTCCCGCCCCGGAACGGAGCATCTCAACCGGGTGGCAGAGCGTTTGGGAAACACTCACCATCTGCTCGGAAACGGAGCTTCTGATTCACTCGGGGCCGTCAGCTGAGCGGGCCCCGATTTTGCAAGAGTGAAAAGAGAAGCCCTGTTGGATGTGACCTCACCATCCACCCATGCGGCTCGCAGACAGCCGGGCTGGGCCGCCAGGAGGACGAGCCTTGCAGGAATGTGCAGAATGTGGCTGTGTTTCCATTAGCTGCCCTTGGCCTTGATCCTGAGCCTGGCTGGGGAGTTTGAAGTGTGCTTCCGCAGATTATTAAAAATAATCTTTCTTAGGTGGGGGGGAGATCTCTTCTGACCCTCCTGGCCACGTCTCTCCCCTTGTTCTGATGCATGGGGAGGAGTTTGGGCAGTAAACTGTCTCCGGGGCTTACTTCCGAGGCTGTTTTGATGATCTCCCTGGGTGCCCATCAGACTCCTCAAACCAGATGTCCTACTATTCCCTCAAAGCCACTGTGTCTAAAACAGAGCACACAAACCCGAACTCCTCCTTATAACATTGCTTCCAAGCATATCGTCCTTCCAACCTGATTTTTATATTTCTATCACCTGCCTCCTTGTCATCTCTGCCCAAAGGCTTGGATCAGTTTCCTCCCTCTTCCTCCTGACAAATGTTTATGATGTAACAGCAGTATGTTCTTTTAAGTGCTGAGCAAGGCATGGGTCCTGCTCTTTTCTCTAATGGGCAACAGAGGTATAGACATAACTAAAATACAGTGATAAGAATAGTCAAAGAGGGGTGCCTCGGTGGCTCAGTCAGTCAAGCATCCAACTCCAGCTCAGGTCATGATCTCACGATTCGTGGGTTCGAGCCCTCGTCGGGCTCTGTGTTGACAGCTCAGAGCCTGGAACCTGCTTCTGATTCTGTGTCTCCCTCTCTCTCTGACCCTCCCCTGCTCTCACTGTCTCTCTCTGTCTTTCAAAATAAATAAGAAACATTAAAAAAAAAAAAAGGATAGTCAAAGAAATCTTGAAAAAAAATCAAAGGAGGATGACTCACACTTCCCAACTTCAAAACTTACCACAAAACTACAGTAATCAGGACCACGTGGCATTGGCATAAAGCCAGATGTATAGAACAACGGGATAGAATGGAGGGTCCAGAAATAAATCCACCCATTTATGGTCAATTGATTTTTTACAAAGGTGCCTGAATAACTCAATGGGGGAAAGAATTGCCTTTTCAACAAATCGTTCTGGAACATCTGGTCCGCAACACCCAAAGAAGGGAGTAGGACCCCTACTTCATATCACATATAAAAAGTAACTCCAAATGAGTCAAAGCCCTAAATGTCAGATCTAAAACTATGCAACTGTTGGAGGTAAAAACAAGAGTAAACCTCTCTGACCTTGGAGGAAGCACTGGGTTCTTAGATATGACACCAACAACACAGGCAATAAAAGAAAAAAACAGATAAATGAGACTTCATCAAAAATTTTAAAACTTGTGTTTCAAAAAAAAAAAAAAACCTTGTATTTCGATGGACACCATCAAGGAATTGAATGGGAAAGATATGTGTGATTCATGTCTCATAAAAGTCTAGTATCCAGAGTATATAAAGACTTCAATAGGGGCACCTGGGTGGCTCAGTCAATTGACTGACTTTTGTTTCAGCTCAGGTCATGATACCAGGATTGTGGGGTCAGGCCCTCAGTTGGGCTCCATGTTGAGTACGGAGCCTGTGTGGGATTCTCTCTCTCTCTCTCCCTCTCTCTCTGCCCCTCCCCTGCTCACGTGTGAGCATGCTCTCTCTTTCTCTCAAAGTAAATGAAAATGTTTTGAAAATAATTCAACAATAAAAAGACAACTCAATTTTAAAATGGGAAAAGGATTTGAATAAATATTTCTCCAAAGGAAGATATGTAAATGGCCAACAAGTGCGTGAAAAAACGCTAATATCATTAATCATTAGGAAGATACTAATCAAAATCAAAACGAGATATGACTTCATACCCATTAGGATGGCTTCCATCAATAAATGAAATGAGGGGCACCTGGGTGGCTCAGTCAAGCGTCTGGCTTCGGCTCAGGTCATGATCTCACGGTTCCTGGGTTCAAGCCCCACGTTGGGCTCTTTGCTGATGGCTAGCTCAGAGCCTGGAACCTGCTGCAGATTCTGTATCTCCCTCTCTCTCTGATCCTCCCCTGCTCACGCTGTCTCTTTGTATCTCTCAAAAGTAAATAAAAAACATTAAAAAAATTTTTTTAAATGAAATGAAACAAACCAAGAGTTGGTAAGGATGTGGAAAAATTTTTGCATCATTGGTAGGAATGTACAATGATGCAGCCACTCTGGAAAATAGTTTGGCAATTCCTCATAGTTAGACACAGAGTTACCATATGACCGGGCAGTTCTACTCCTAGGTTTACCCCTGAGGGAAACGAAAACATACATCCACGTAAAGATTTGTCCATGAATGTTCATAGCAATATTATTCATTATAGCCCCAGAGCAGAAGCGACCCAAAGGTCCAGCAGCTGATGAGTTGGTTACGTAACAGATGGCGTATCGGTACAACGGAGTATTATTCAGCCATAAAAAATAAAATTCTGATACACACACAACAGAAACGAACCTTTGAAATCATGCTGAGTGAAAAGAAGCCAGGCACAAAAAGCCACACAGTGTACAATTCCATGTATATGAAATACCGAGAGCGGACAAATTGATAGTTGTAAAAAGGAGATCAGTGGTTGCCAGGGCGGGGGTGGGGGGAAGGGAGGAGAAAATGGGAGCAATTCCTAATGGTTTTATTAATTAATTGATTAATTAGTGATTAGTTTTTAATGTTTTAGAATTTTAGTCTTGAGAGAGAGAGAGAGAGACAGAATCCAAAGCAGGCTCCAGGCTGAGCTGTCAGCACAAAACCTGACACAGGACCCAAACTCACAAGCTATGGGATCGTGACCTGAGCCAAAGTCAGAAGCTTAACCGACTGAGCCACCCAGGCGCCCCATTATGATTTTATTTTTAAGTAATCTCTACACCCAACGTGGGGCTCGATCTCACAACCCTAAGAGTCACACTCCACCGACTGAGCTGGCCAGGCACCTCTGACTCTTCAACTGGAAAGGGTTAATTTTATCAATAAAATAGTGTTAATAGTGTTGTGTGGTAAGAGGTGAATAGTAAGAACGCAGGAAATGAGGGAAGAGGAAGAAATGAGGACATACTGAGCTTCAAGTCAGTAGCTGGCTCTGACTCTCCCAAATGTGACCTCGTCCCCACTCTGTTGTCCTCACACTTAGTCTCTTCTCTCCTGACCCCCACCCCACCACTGGTCCCATAAACTAGATTCAATCCCAAATGGTTCCTGTCATCATTTTTTTTTCTGACAACTGCTATTCATGGTCCACATCACTCCCATTTGCTATTACGCCTATCGGCTACAAAAAAAAAAGTCCGGCTCTCTTACTCAGCGGGGGCTCATCCTTCTCCCTGACTTCCCCTCCTCCGAGGCCAGTGAGCCTTCATGCATCTTCCCCCACAAACTCCAGCTCGTTCTAACTTCCGTGCATGTGCTCAAACAGTCTCTCCTGCCTGGACTGCCCTTCTCGGCCACCTTGTCCAGCCAATCCCACCATTTTTCACAGTCGAGATCAATTCCCATCTGCGCCATGTGGTTTTTTCCAACAGTTGACGACCACAAGAATCTCTGAGCACATAACAGTGTGTGCTGCTCAGGACGCGCATTTTATGTTGTCTTGTGTGCTCTTTTTACGTGTACACCACACACACTTGTCTTGCTTCTCTCTGTGAGCTGCGATCCCACGTCGTGCTCCTTCTTTCACTCTTAAAGGTCTTTTTATAAATTTTTTACACATTTTTATTTATTTTTGAGAGACAGAGTACAAGCAGAGGAGGGGCAGAGAGAGAGGGAGACACAGAATCCAAAGCAGGCTCCCGCTCCAAGCTGTCGGCACAGAGCCCAACACGGGAACCACGAGATCAAAACCTGAGCCGAAGTCAGAGGCTTAACCGACTGAGCCACCCAGACGCCCCTTAACTCTTAAGCTCTTAATAACATGTGTGTCCTGTAAATGTTTAAGGGGGCAGGACTGTGGCCTTCAGTTTGGTACCCCAATGCCAGCTAGTTCTTCAACCTGAACTACACATCTAACAAATAACACATAGTGTTCAAGGGGCACTTGAAGAAATCAATTGGCTGACTGCTCTGGGTGTCCTTGGAAGCCTGGACCCCAAGTACAGGTGGCTGTCGTGCTGAGGGGCTAGGCGCATGGGTTCTGGGCATTTTGGGCTGCCTGGATTCAAGTCTCTCCATTGCTATTGCCTGCCTGCCTGCCTGTTGTGTAAGTGGCTGAACCTCTCGGAGCCTCTTCACTGGCCTATGAAATACAAACAGTTCCTACCTTGCAGGTGTGTTGCACGGATTAAATGAAGCAGGGCTTGGAAAGTACTGGAAGCTGCTAGGCACCCAGTAGATGTTAGTTGTTATTATATAATTACTGCTATTAACACCACCCATGCAGAATCCAGTTCCCTTGGCTTTTTAGATCCAGAAATTTAATCTTACTATGGAGTGATCCAACTCAGATGATACTGTTTCCCATTAGCCAAATTTCACCAGAGGCCAGGAAACCAAATAGTTTATTTACAACGGGAGACAGTTTTCTGATGCTATCCACAGCACACCCTTCTCAGGAGTGAAATACCTGGGAAGCTGTTTGGGGTTTATAAAACAGAGGCGAAGGGTGGGGTTCTTGGGTGGAGTACATTTCCAGACTGTGAATGAACAGGGGTCCCTGATTCATCATCGAACAGTCACCGCGCCTGAGATCAAACACTCACGCCCCCAGATAGGACATCTTGCACACTAGCCGTAAACAGGGATTACATGTGCCCTGCCTGACTCACAGAGCAATCACTCAGTATGTGCTTGGTAAATAAATGAATTCCTTGGGCAGGGCAGGTTTAGGGTCACCAAATCCCTACTTTTCTCTCCCTCTCTAGGTTCTCCGCAAACCAACACCTTCCTCAGGCAGGATACTACCCATTGGATGACAGCTTTTAATGTTAAGTTGTGCTTTATTCTCCTGGAGAGAGACATTGTAATGAATTGGAGGAAAATACCGCATTCTCATCCATAATATGTTTACTCTATCCATTAGCGCCCCTTCCTTGCTTCCTATCTGTAGTGTATGTAACTGACATAATTTGCATGCTATAAACGTTAATGATGTCAGTCATAAACTCCCTGCATTCAGTGATACTCCCTCCACTGCCGGGGGCATTGGCAGCTCTAGCCCCCAGGACCCAGCTCGAGGGCCCATCATCCTCCAGAAGATGATTATCTTTTTGTTTTTTTTCCCCTCCCTGCATGAAATGGAGTGTTGCCACAAACAATTTCAGTCTTCAGCTCCCCAGACAACTAGGTGAATGGTGTTCAGGTCGGTAGGCTTCCCTCTGGACTGAGCGTGATTCCCCTCAAAGGGCAAACCCACCTCCCCTGAGCAGTTCCCCAAAAAAGACACCGAGTCAGGCAAAAAGAAGGGAGAGCCTGCCCACTCTTATCTTTGAGGCTCTAGAGAATTCTGGCCTTGGACGGGTCCGCCCACCAGGCACCAGTGCTTGATGGGCCCTGGACTGTGGCAAGGAGGGAAGAAGCAGTCACCTCGTTTTCCCCACCTGGATGAACTTGGCAGAATTCCAGTTGCTCCCTAACCTGGCTCCATCTCATAGCCCTCGGATCAAATGCCTGATCTCTTTCCTTTCCCACCAAAGTTTTAAGAAATCAATGGGGAATGGATTCAGAATTTCAATCAAGGTTGCTTCATCTCTTACCCATCCCTCCGGGAATCTATCAAGACTTATCTCGATAACTGTTGACGTGGTTGTAGAAAGGCTCCCCACCCCGTCCCCCCAATCATTTGATTCTCCTCCAACAAATCGCTCACGCTGGGTGTTCCCTTGAGGGGTTTCAGGGTGGCGAGATGACAAGGTTTCCTTCGAGAGCCCTGCAGGATCTTAGATTTAGATTGCTCGGATGAGTTTCACCAGGGTTGCACTCGGTATTTGAGTCTTTGGACTCTCTACGTCCTCTCCTGGACCATCTCCGCAAGTTGTAACCTGGCGTGCCTGTTCTTGGAGCCAGAAATATGACAAATATTCAGATAAGCCAATGGAATTTAAAGCACAGGTCCGTTGCTCTGCTGGTGAAAACTTCAGGGAATGCTTTGTAACGTTAGGTGTGCCTCTCTCGGCGGTGCACACAGCTCCGATCCTGAACCTGGCTCTGTACCAAGCACTCAGGAGATGCTGGATTACCGTATGGGGAACGAATTAATGAATCATGTTTCAATATACTGTGACATCTTCATGCTTACAGGAATGTGATGGCAAGTATTTGATGTAAAGGACGTCTTTCACCTTAATTTATTTTTTAAAATTTTCATGTGTGGGGAGCTTAACATGACACGAACCTTTAATTTCAAGTTAAACTTTTGGTTCTTACGTGGTTTTGTAATGTAGTGAAGAGAGCCTGGGATTTGGAGTTAGACCCATTTCTGAAACCCAGGGCTGGCATATTCCGAAGATAATGAGGTATAATTTAAGGAGGTGCCATGATTCAATGAGGGAACTGTGACATTCCCAGCACGTGGCGGGGGTGGAAGCGGAAGAGAGGCAGTGTCCTCCCTACTTGGCCAGACCCCTCACTGTCACGCTGAGGTTTGGGGGCTTTACAATTCTCTGGTCAAGTCACTCATTGGCCACTCATTTTAGAGGCCAGAGAGAGAGAAGGAACAGCATACCTCCGCTCAGCCAGGGTCCTGCCTTATTTGCCAAGTCCCGACTTAGCCTTCTCACGCTTGGATACTTCTTAAAAATGTGTTTTTCTCCATTAAATGCTATTTTGGATCTCACACACCAGTGTGAGGCATAGACTTCCCTCGCGAAGGCTCTAGCAGACCTGGTGTTTGTTAAATGCTTGACAGACGTCTTTAAGTGCAACAAAAACTCTCAGCAGCTCATGAAGATCTCAGGGCCTCTGAAACAGACTGCCAAGAGTTTTGGGGAAATCACAGGGAAATTTGTTCACCGCATGATTAATCCTGGGTGGACTGGTCCTGGAAAAATCACATGTGGGTCTGCAGCAAGCAGCAGCCTGCAGGATTTTACAAAAGAAACTGTAACGGAGAGGCCCCGGAGTATGTGTTTTGGATGGCAGTTCAGAGCCAGGGCGGGGCCTGACATCGGGGATAATGCCAGATGTCCAGACGACAGAGCTTTATTGAATCCACTCAGCTCCAAAGAGACCACAACACACGGGACCAGATTACAAAACTGAACCAGATTATACACCAGAGGAGGGAAACCCAGTAGGGAGTAGGATCCTGTGAGAAGGATAATAAAATTCATCCCCATAATTACCCCCGGCCCAGCTCCCCAACAGGACCCACAAGAGCGCGGCTCAATGAAGTTATTCATTCATATTCACATCACCTCATTCATTATCCTCAGACAAAACCCCTCCTGGGCCTCAGCTGCTCCAAGGCAGCCCTGCAACTCAGCATCCACACACAGCCTGGGGCAGGAGGGGGATGCGGGGGTGGGAGGTGCGGGGGGATGTCTGCCTTTAACAGGAGACTTTCTAGTACCAACGGTGCTGGTGGGTTTTTTGTTTGTTTTTAATTTTTTTTTTTGTTTTTGCATTTTGTTTTTTCAGACAAGGTTGATAGATGCCTAGGTCAGGTTCACGCCTCCTGCAAGCCACTCCCTTTTGAGTACTTCTGACATTCAAAACCTGGCTAATTACAGCAAAACCCTTTCCTAGGAGGAAACAGAGGATGCTGCCGGGCTGTTGCCTGTCCTTAGATAAACCAGGATGTGGCTCACTTTGGGGCTGGCCCACACCTTGCCCCGGGGAGCACAAAATGGTGTCCTCTGCACGCTGTCTCACCAAAAGGGAAATGCAAGCGAAGGGTAGAGCTGTGTACACTCCGGTGGAAAGAGAAGTTCCAAAGATAGGACCTGCCACGAATAGCTCACGGCCCTGGAAAGACAGTTGCTCAAGTCTCTCTGAAGCAGACAGCCTGGCAGAGAGCCGTACACCCTGTATAATTTCCCCAGGGCTGAGTATTATTGTCTTCGCATGGAATTATAGATGCCTAGGTGAGGGCCACCCCTCCCACGAGCCACTCCCTCCCAGAAGGATTTTCCCGGTACAGAACCTTCCTCTAGCCTCCATTTGGAAAATACAAGAGTTTACCTTTCATCAACCTCCAACTCCAAAGACCCCCAGTTAACGTATAGATTCTCCAGCCAGTATTTAGTGAACAGCTACTACATGCTGGATATTGTTTTGGCCCTGGGGATCGATCGAGACTAGGGCAGAGCTCCTTTCTCGAGAGCTTATATTCTACTTGGGAAACAGATAAAAACGAAAATCCAAGAAAAAATCAAATGTGGACAGGTGTGCATGGACACCGCCCCCACAGCGCACCAGGCGGCAAGAGGCAAGGTGAGAAGGGGATGGGAGAGTCAGAAGAGGGAAAGGGCGGGGGAGGCATAGCTGATGGGGCAGGTGGAGACCCCCTCCCCCACCAGCAGATCTAATGCAGTTAAAGTCCAAGGAGACACCAACACTCACTCAGTCATTGACTTTGCCCAAGTTCAACACATGGCCCCAAACCAACTTATGCCTCAAGGCTCACAACACTCATGCACTGAGCCTTGCTACTTGGGAGCCCTGGCTTCATTCCTGATACACACATGATCCTCTCCACGGAGGACAACCAAGGCCTCTTCCAGACAATCCCGTTGATGGGGTCCCCAGGGTGTCCAACACGTTGCGCACAGGGTGTAAAACCTGGCAGCCGCCAGAGACCATGGTTGCACAGGGGAGTCAACCTCACCCCAGTACTGCTGAACGTCCCTCCTAATTCACGGGGCCAACTTCCTCTGGGGCCACGTGCATACCCCCCCCCCCCCCACAGCCCCCCTCGGAGAGCCCAGCCCGGCCAGTGGAAGGCTCCTTGCTTCTATCCTCCTCCCTAGGTCTCATGAGCTGAGCAGGAGGTGAGCTGCCCTGCAGGGACCTCCCTCTCTGCTCCCCACCCCTGCTGCCTGTGGATGCGGAGGGGGGCTCCTCCTCGCACCCTGCTCAGCCACTACTTTGGGACCCAGCACCAGCTAAGCCACCGTGTCTCCTTCTCTGGGTCCTCCAGACTGGCAGGCACACACACACTCCCAGCTCCCCTCTGCTCTCTTGGCAACTTCAAATACCAGGCCCAGGCATTCCAGCAAGTCCCAGCTCGTCGGTCCCCACCCTGCCTGGAGCCGGTCCGCTGGGTCTTACCTCCTTCTCCTGGGACGCAGAGCCAGGCGCTTCCCAAAACCAAGAGCAGAACCGGCACCTTCCACATCTTCTTGGTTGACTGGTCCTCTTTGGGGCCCAGCAGCGGGTGTCTGTGCCAGGGGAAGATTAAAGAGCTCTGCAGCCAGAGCCCCTCGCCCTGTGGAGCCACTGAGTAGGGGCTGGAAAGCGGGGAGCAAAAGCCTCGGCGGCGCGCGGGAGGGGTCCCCAAGCTTCCTTCCCCCACAGCAGCTGCGGAGGAGCCAACTTTGCAGTTGGAAACTTTGCGGGTCGGAGTCAGCATTTATCTCTCCCGAGGAGGGGCGGGGAGCAGCTGGCCCTAAGGTGGTCCCCGTCCAGGGCTCCCTAGGCCCGCCCTCTGGTTCTGTTTGGCTAGCGGGAAAGATGACCTCAGGCCAGGTTTAAAGTTACAGGGCTGCAGCTGCGGGGAGCGGGGCTGCCCCTGCGAGCAAAGGCCCCGTGCCCCAACAGGAGGAAATGGGGGCACATGCAGTAAGCAATTTATGTTTTTTAACATTTTATTGTATTAGTGTTTTTTTTAAGAGTAAGGCACAAGCCTACGTTTTTCTTGTTAGGAGAAGTAAACTCTTCCTTGTGTGGCCAGGAATTTTAGAACAAAGCATGGGATTGTTCTGGCAAATATTGAATTTGATGGCTTTTTTAAAAACTCCCCGGGAGCGCCTGGGGGGGCTCAGTCGGTGAAGCGTCTGACTTCGGCTCAGGTCATGATCTCCCAGTTTGTGAATTCGAGCCCCACATCTGGCTCTGTGCTAACGGCCCAGGGCCTGGAGTCTGTCTTCGGATTCTGTGTGTGTGTGTCTTTCTCTCTGACCCTACCCTGCTCACGCTGTCTCTCTCTCAAATATAAATAAAACATTTAAAAAATAAAGAAAAAAACCCCCCAAAATTATTTGTCCTCATCTGGGTGGGCCGGAGGTGGATCAGGCTTCTAAATTGTGCCCTTGTCTGGGGGACCTGATCAGGCGGGCTCTGGGCGGCTGGCTGCTTGAGGGAGATGGTCGGGACTTTGGGGGACTCTCTGGATCTGGAAGTTTTAGAAAAAAGGCTGAGTTTGAGATCTGCTTCTCCTCACTTTGGACGTAGTGCTGTGGTGCTGGACAGACAGACAGAGGGATTGCCGTGAACCGTGACTGAGGTGTCGTGGCCCAGGAATGTCACAGGACCCACCTGATCACCAGATCCGTGTCCACTTTCAGCCGACGCTCACCCCTTTCAATCTTGGAATTTGGACTCTTAATCCCCACTTGACTGATTGAAGCAATCTTGCCCTGGTCTCAGGTACCGACGGTAGCAATAGGCAAACATGAGTGTTTGCCTGCGTGTGCGCATGTGTGTTACTTTATTTCTTTCTGAACTGTTGGAACTTTTAAAGAAGAGAATGTTTTAAGAAGAGGAGATGGGGAGGTGGCCTCTGCCCATTCCCAGATGTCACAAATTATATTCAACCCAAAGAACTTACAGACGAATGCCCCAAAACTCTTGACTAGCATGACAGTTGGTTATTTTCAGATCCTCATCCCAGACCCTGATTCCAAATTTATTTTGTCATAAGTATCACAAGGAAGGGGGGCTTGTTTTAAAAGCTCAGATTCCTGGGCTCTACCTCCAACTCCTTTCTTTTAATGTTTTTTTATTTTTGAGAGAAAGAGAGACAGCGTGAGCAGGGGAGGGTCAGAGAGAGAGAGGAAGATACAGAATCTGAAGCAGGCTCCAGGCTCTGAGCTAGTTGTCAGCACAGAGCCCGAGGCGGGGCTCGAACCCACGAACCGTGAGATCATGACCTGAGACGAAGCCGGACACTCAACTGACTGAGCCACCCAAGCACCCCTACCGCAACTCCTTAAACCAGACCCTTTGGGAACTCACTTGGTAAGCCGGGGTATAACTTGGTCCAGAGGTCTGGCCTCTCAAACAGTGTGTGAGAATCACTGCTGTGTTGTTAAATGCAGGTGGGCTTCTGAGGGTCTGGGGCTGGGAGAGAGTCCACATTTCTAAAGATCTAAGCGAAGTCTTATCCTGGGGCTACAAGATAGGAGCTGAAACCTGAGCTAAAGAGAGGGAAGGGACCCTGGGTCAAGGGGTTGTAAAGGTAAAGATAAAAGGGATAGAGAAGATAATCCAACCGCCTCTCCCATCTTGTTACTCGATTATTATTACTGCATTGTCAGGAATGTTTGGTCACAACCTGAATGGTACATGTCTCATCTGGTGAGCCTGTTAGATGGAGAAAAGATGCAAATCCACTCTCAAGTAAGAAAGAAAGAGAGAGAGAGAGAAAGGAAGAAAGAAAGAGGAAGGCAAGGAGGGAGGAAGGAGGGAAGAGGCCATCTTCACTTGGAAACACGGGTGAAATGAAGCCTGTGTGGTAGGGAATGGGTTAAATGCAGCTCATTTGGAAGGGTGCTGGGGCTAGGTTACTGCTCAAGGAGATGCCCCTCTCCCCACCCCACCCCCCCACCTCCCCAGAGAGGTCTCTAGAGTCTACAAGGTTGGTCACCTGACCTTCTGGTGGATGAGGGAGGGGGAGGAGGTAATAGGGAGGTGCAGCCACTTGGAGGCCATCCTGGGGATGGGGAGAGGGCTGGACCAGGGGGATCTATGCATGTGGTCTAGGTTCCATTGGTTTGAGTCACTGGGGAGAGTGGGCGAGGGAAGCCCGGGAGGGAGCTTCCTCAACAATGCAGACAGCAGAGGCGAGAGGAGCTGCGGTCTCAGCATAGGGGTGGGAACCAGGGTTCACCTGAGTGACTCGAGGTGAGGTTAACCACTGCCGCATAGCTCAACCCCCACTCAATTTCTGCTTGAGCACCGACCCCCAAGGCGCCCGACTGACTGATATCAGGAGTGACTTGCCTTTTTTTTTTTTAATGTTTTTATTTATTTTAGAGAGAGAGACACACAGCATGAGCAGGGGAGGGTCAGAGAGAGAGGAAGATACAGAATCTGAAGACAGGCTCCAGGCTCTGAGCTAATTGTCAGCACAGAGCCTGATGCAGGGCTCGAACCCAGGAACCCTGAGATCATGACCTGAGCCAAAGTCGGATGCTTAACTGACTGAGCCACCCACGCGCCCTGTGACTTGCCTTCTTATGCTAAAAATATGTGAATTGTACCTTGTGAAAAAACTTATCATAGGAGTTTCTTCTTTTATGATTATGGGAGCAAATGTTACATTTCCTGAGAAAACCTGTTTTTCTTCCCCTAGAAAACAGGCTATTGACCCCTGCTCACAAAAGAACTAACTTTTACCTTTGCTATGCTAAAAAGCATGGCCTTGTATCTAAATGCTAATGATTCCTTCCTTCCCCAAGTGATAAGCATCTAGTTACCTACTTCAATCCTATTGGTAAAGATTATGCATGAGTCTTCTACCAATCTATGTTCTGGGAAATTTTTACATACCGAAGAATTTGTTATCAGAAATCATCGTCTAAGACAATTGCCACTTCTGTTTTGTACCCCATACATTTTTTCAATAAATAAAACTGACTCGGGTCAGAGCAGAGCTGCCTTCCCAGTGAGCAGAAAGAAGCCGAGGCTCTCTCACTCCCTTTCACCGAGATCGTCCATCCTTCAGGGAGCAGCCCTGGACCTACTCTTCCCTTTTTAGCCTACTTTTTTTAAAGTAAGCTTTACATCCAGTGTAGAGCTCGAACTCAGGACCCTGAGATCAAGAGTCTCACACTCTACCAAACTACTGACTGAACCAGCCAGGAGCCACTCAGTGTTTTTTTTGTTTTGTTTTGTTTTTTAAATTTTTTAATGCTTATTTAGTTTTGAGAGAGAGACAGACAGAGCACAAGTGGGGGAGAGGCAGAGAGAGAGAGAGAGAGGGAGACAGAATCTAAAGCAGGCTCCAGGCTCTGAGCTGTCAGCATGGAACCTGATGCGGGGCTTGAACCCACGAACTGTGAGATCATGACTTGAGCCGAAGTTGGCCACTTAACCGACTGAGCCACCCAAGCATGCCCCGCCCCTCAGTGTCTTAATTTTAACAGTCCGGTCCTCCCACAAATCTGATGCACGCTTGTTCTGGAAACCCCTTTGGAAGCATGTTCCTTATATACAAAATGGGGATTATCAGCGTTCTCAATTCAAGGGTTATTTTGAAGATTAAATGACATAGCTCTAGGGTTCTTGATGAACAGAGAAAATGTCACTGTGATCTTACCAGTCACTGTTTTTGGAGCACTGGCTATTTCAGAGACTGGAGGGATCTTCTGGCATGTACTCTACTTGTTTCCTTCTTCCCCTCATGTGGTGCTGGAGAATGGATGCCGGGGCCTCTCCTGCTCCCTGCGTTCTCCGGGACTTTGGGGACAGGCCTGGGCACACCTCTCGGGCATCTCCTCTTGCTTCTCAACACGCCCCTCCCCAGGGCCAGGACACCGCCTCACATGGTAGCTGACATCAAAGGCCCCTCCGTGATTCAGGAAGAAATCAGGCACTTAGGTGTAGGAGCGGGGTCAAGACGTATTCGGCAGGAAGGGGATGAGGCCGGGGGTGGGGATGGCCGGTGGCGCGCGGGGTGGGGCTGAAAAAACTCACAGCAGCTCGGTTTGCTGGAAAGAGCACCGGTGTTTTAGAGTCAGAATTCAGCTCCACGGTGGCCTCCGGCAGCAAAACTCTCAGTTTCTGCTTCTTTAAAAAGGGCATGTCATTCCTACTTTGGAAGGGTCTGTGCCCAGCCAGGTGTGTACCTCCTTGGATTGCCGCGATGGCTCTTTCTGCCAGGCCCTGCCTGGTTCTCAGCCTCTTGGGTCCTCCAGTGCCCACCTGTGCCCACCTGAACACTCGGCCAGCCCCTACATCAGAGGTTTTTACACGGGCCCAATGGAACTGGTTCCTTCCCACCCAAGGACACCCAGCTGGACCAGAACCTGAGGGCCTGGCATCAGCTTGTTCTCTGTTAGGTCCAACCCTCATTTGGGGCCTTATTCCTAAAAGCTCTCCTGGATCCCTGTCCAGCTTCCCGGGCCCGAGGACCTCTCTGGGAAGTCAGATTGTCCCCCCACTTCAGCCCAGGGGGTAGCGTTCTGCACCAGGACCCCACCTGGAGGCTGGATCCTGCCATCCACCAATGGTGGGGAGCTGGCTTGGATTCCTGTTTGCTAGAGTACCACCCCGCACTCCCGGGGCCTCCCTGGGGGTGACTGCCCCTTCCTCCTGTCAGAGTCAAACTCATGCCCTATTTCAGTGGGGTGCACACAATTTTGCTTACGGATCCCCAAGAAGAGTTTTGAGAAACTAGGTACCAATCATTTTTTAAAAATATTTATTATTTATTTTTGAGAGATAATTGAGAGAGAGAGAGAGAGTGAGTATGAGCAGAGGAGGGGCAGACAGAGAGAGAGAGACAGAGAGCGAGCCCCAAGCAGGCTCCATATTGTCAGCACAGAGCCCCATCCAGAGCTCAATCCCACCAACCATGAGATCATGACCTGAGCCGAAGTCGGACGCTTAACCGACTGAGCCACCCAGCCACCCCCACTCATGATATGTTTTGATGATGTGAATGGAATAAGTACTGACATGAAAAGATTACCTAAAAATATTATCTATGAATTTTAATCCATCCATTTTGACATTTTTTGTTAGCAGAGCCAGAAAACTTTCCAGTTACACTTAAAAGAATCCGCATCACTAATGGATTTTTAAAATTTTATTTTTATTTTTGTATGTAAGTATTATGTAAACTGTGTGCCCAACAGGGACTTGAATTTACGACCCTAAGATTAAGAATCACATGCTCTACTGACTGCATAATTATATATATAATAGAGTACACTCTATGTAGAGAGTATAATATATAATTATAACTTTATAATGATTAATTATAAAAATATAAATTCATTAAAGAAAATGTGGGAAACAGGAAATAGAGACATTATCTTGTGTCCAGATTTCCTTGTGTGTTTGTCTGCAACTTTTTTTGACCCCTCATTTCAACCACTTGGTTGACATTTTGTCCTATTTGCTTCATTGTTATCTCTGTATTGAAAACGTTTGAATATTGGTTTTGTTCTGAATCACTTGAGAGAAATGGAGATTATGCCCCCCAGCCCCGAACACCTGGGTGTGAACTCCCCAAAGACAAAGTCATTCTCTCCTAGCTGCAGCAGGATTAGCAAAATCGCAAAATTTAACATGAATACAATACTATCATCCAAGCCACAGTCCATATGCAAAATTTGACAACTGTCCCAGTAATGCCCTTTACAGGTTTATGGTTTTTTTCTCCCAGAATCAAATCCAAGGCCACACCTGTCATCGCACTTGGCTGTCATGTCTTCCAAAGATGCCAGAACACTGCCTTTCTTTGTCTTTCTTGAGCTCGATGCTTTTTGAAGAGGACAGGCTAGTTCTCTTTGAGCGTGTCCTTCCGTCTGGGTTCATCTGATCGCTTCTCGTGATTGTATTCAGGAATGCATCGCTAGCTGGAGGGCTGCAGAGGTGGCCCGGGTTTTCTCAGCGCATCAGGGGGGAGGCAGAATGGCTGCTCTCCATGCAGCTGAGGGTTAACTTTGATCCCTGGGAAGGCCTTCTGATGCTGAATCCAGAACACCCCGACCTGGGTGTCCAGCTCCGCCCTTCACAGGGTGCTGGCAAACCAGGGAAAGCCTTCGTATATACACGTTGGCCCCCGGGGCTAAAGAACTTTTTTTCCACCCCAGAAAATGCTCCACAGTAAGACTTGGGGGTGGAGGAGGAGCTGCCTTTTGGAAAGGGGAGAGGGATTGTTTGATTATGATTGTGGTTTATCCCTCCCTGTGGTTTTGCAGGAAAGTTTATGGGTGCTGAGGATTTGAGAAATTGCCCCCTTGCTGATACGGCCCCGGGGAAATCTGTGTGTGTCTCCAGTTTGAAGACACCTGTCCCCCTGCCTGGTTGGACCTTCTCCCAGCATTCGGGCCACCTCACCCCATCCCAATGTAGTTTAAGGACTGAGCCCAGTGTCTTCTAAACTATGGTGTCCCCCGCCCCCTGTGAGGATGTCATGAGCCCCCAAAGCCAGGAGCTGGCTGATAACATTCATCTTTGTAGCCTTTGCCTGCGGTTTGTGCTCCAAAAATATTTGTGATAGGAAACCTTGAGATTTTTTCTGACCTGCTGTCCATTCAGGACACCTTCTTCTCGCCCGACACCACGTCCTGGTTCACCCCAGAGGCTCTGTCAATGGCAGGTGATACACCACAGGTCAGTCTAACTCCAAGAACAAAACCAAGAGCAAAGGGGCACCTGCGTGGCTCAGTCAGTTGAGCGTCCAACTGCAGCTGGGGTCATGATCTCACAGTTTGTGGGTTCGAGCCCCACGTCGGGCTCTGTGCTGACGGCTCAGAGACTGGAGCTGCTTCAGATTCTGTGTCTCCCTCTCTCTCTGACCCTCCCCCTGCTCATACTGTCTCTCAAAAATAAATAAATGTAAAAAAAAACCAAAAAAACAAAAACCAAGAGCAGATTTTGATACAGGGCCTAAGGGACAGGCGTCTTGGGATTTTCCAGAAAGGAGGAAGCCCTGGGTGCAGAAGACACGTTCTACCCATTTCATTGTTCTGTTTGGTCAAGCACCGCTTGCAGTTCCTGCTGCTGTTCGTTCATTATTGTACCTCGTGGACTCGCTCTTTCTGGAAATGCTCACTGACGCGCATGGCCAGCCCTGCACCCCACTCGTCCTGGCATCACGGCTGTGACATCTCCCGTGTTTGCTGGAGCTGGCTGTCCTCTACCGACAGACACGACACGCCATCAGCCCCCTTGGGCCAAGGGTCCGCCTTCACCCCCCCACCTGACTTTGGTACAGGAGGATCGACTCTTCTCTGCCCGGACGGGACCCTGGGTCTCTCCTGGGACAAAAAAGGAGGTGCGTTGTTCTGTTTTCCACTGGTCTATTAAAAGTATCAGGCATTTGTGTGAAGCAATAAGGAAAACATTCAACTCTGCAGCTCAACAGGCTTCTGTGCGCTCCGTCGTCCTGGGGAGGCTCGGCCCTCTCCCCCGGGGAACCGAGTGAGGCCCACAGAACCTGGGGGAATGGAGAGCTCAGACCTGGCCAAGGGTGTGAATGTTCCCTTCCCTGTTGCACGGACTAAATTTGGTGCTGGTTTCGCAGGGCACCAAAGAAATGCAGAAAGAGCTCACTCAGGCCAAGGGTAATTTTTTTCCACAACAACGAATTGTTTATTTACGTACAACCTCCCCCTGCCCCCCTCCCATAAAGAAAAAAAAATTGGCTGAATCCACCCGTTGCTTTGAATTCAGGTATTTTGAATGCTGGGAGGAGAGGGTCACTGATTACTTTAATGGGTTGGGAGCATAGTCCGTTTTTTGTCCGTTTTGTGTTTTGTTTTGTTTTATTTTTTTTAATCCACACTGAGTTTTTAATGGACAGACAACCATCGGGGAGGAGGGAGGGAGGCGTTTTTTTACAATTTAGACCAATATACACAGAAAGCTCCTTTCATTGGTGAGTTCAGAGAGCCCTTCACTGTGGGGACTCGGCGCTGCTTGGAAAACAATCTGAATGAATGTGTCTCAGTGTGGGAGGCTGGGAAGTGGAGTAGGGACAGGGCTGGGAGGCTGGTGTTGGTCTTACTGTTCTCTTCAAGACTGGTGGCCTTGAAGGCATCGATCCTTGGCTTTCTCTCCCTCAGTTTCCTCCCAGGGAAGCTTGGTGATGAAGCCCCTGCCTGTCACGGAGATCACTGACCTGAGAGGCTTGGCCGTGGGCTGCAGGCTTGAGCAACCTCACCCTGCATTCCGCCAGCTCCTGCTGGCACCCAGAGGGCAATGACGGCAAACCCCCACCACGGACCTCGTGCCGTCCCGTCCTGGAACTCCCTGCCCAGAGCCGCGGGTCACTTCCCCCAAAGATGAGGCCCAGAGGACCCGAGGATGAGCCCCAGCCCCCCCTCCCTCCACCGGGTACAATCCGTATGGAAAAGTCTGGGTTTTGTTTGTATTTGGGAATCTTTTGTTGAGGTCCCAAACCGGTTTTAATCATCACCGTTCAGGAATCTAATTCAAAAAATTCAGACGTCAGCGTCTGCCAAGAGGTGGGTTTGGCCGTGACAGGAAAACAGGAAAAGGCTTAAAACTTAATAAAGCTGGAAGAAAACAGCTTTAATGTCAGCAGTCCAACATCCAGAGCCCCTGCACCCCATCCTGTCCTCAAGTGCCTTCGGGTAGAGCCAGGGCTCCCCTCTTGCCTCAGAGCAGCGTGTTTATAGGCATCCCGAGAGGGGTGAGAGGCACAGGACGGTTTCTGGGGGATGTTATCAGAGGGATTGAACTGTTTTCCTTTGCACAGCCAGGAACTGATCACCTTTTGATTACTACCACCAACAGCAGGAAGCTACATACAGATGATTTATTCTTCCATTGAACAGCTACCTACGATCACGTGACTGGGTGCCAGGCAGGGACGTGGCAGGGACAGAGCATCCAGGTGGTCGTTTCTGAGCCTCTCACATTCTGTGGGGGAGACAGATGACAGGTCCAGGAGTAAATTAGGTATGTAGGGGCGGTGGGGAGTGTTATAAAAACAGGAAAAGAACTCAGAGAAGCAGAGGAGCCAGTGGGGTTGGAAAACACCCCAGGCAGCGCTGACTCTCTGAGGGGACCCACCCGGCAGGAAAGTTTAAAGAACATCAATTTTCTTCTTCTTCTTCTTCTTCTTCTTCTTCTTCTTCTTCTTCTTCTTCTTCTAATGCTTATTTATTTATTTTGGAGAGAGAGACAGAGAGAGCACAAGTGAAGGAGGGTTAGAGAGAGAAGGAGACACAGAATCCGAAGCAGGCTCCAGGCTCTGAGCTGTCAGCACAGAGGCCCACATGGGGCTTGCACTCACGAACCCTGAGATCATGACCTGAGCTGAAACCAAGAGTTGAACGCTCAACCAACTGAGCCACCCAGGCGCCCCAAACATCAATTTTCAAATTCTGAGCTAACTTGTGTTCTTTTTGCCTATGTGGCTCTAACATGTTTTTCTTCCACTTTGCTGTAGAAAGACAAATCTCTTAATCACCTGTAATTGCACAATGGTGCATGGCCTATGGGATGTAAAACCGCTGTAAGGGGGAAAAGGTGACAACTAAAGACGTTGGTGGATGCATGGTCTTCTTTACGCACAGTCCCATAAGCCCATAGGAGAGCTTTATGTCTCATTTATCATATGGATATTTCCATGAAATGTGAAGTCTAGTTTTAGAATTGGATTTTGGGGGCACCTGGGTGGCTCAGTTGGTTAAGCGTCCGAGTTCAGCTCAGGTCATAACCTCTCAGTTCATGGGTTCGAGCCCCAGGTGAGGCTCTGTGTTGACGTCTCAGAGTCTGGAGCCTGCTTCGGATTCTGTGTCTCCCTCTCTCTCTGCTTTTCCTCTGTTCACACTCTGTCTCTCTCTCTCCCAAAAATAAATAAACATTAAAAAAAATAAAAGAATTGGGGTTTTCAGACCCAGATTGGGCTATTCTGAATTCAGACATCAAGAGTGATGACGATTTGATTTCATGACCTGGCCTCTTCCACATCCTGGCTCTTGATCCAGATGTGTGGCTCTGAGGGACTGCTCTGGGAGACCAATGCAGAGAGAGGACAATAAGAAACTGTGGAGGCTAGGAGGACGTGATGGATGTTTTTGACTTGAGAGGGAAGAGTCAAGATGCTCAGAAGGAGGAGAAAGGGAGAAAGATGTTCCCCGGGTCCTTAGGGGCCCTCCCCAAGGTCAGGCTGATGGCCAGAAGATCAAAACCTCAGACAAGTTGAGAGTACATCTCAAGAACACATGGGCCAATGTTCTGCTTCCAGAACCATCCAACACGGCAGGGATGAAGAAGTGTGGCACGGTGGAGGGAGATGTCCAGACAGGTTCCAGACAGGTGACCCTGAACTGGCAGAACTGGCTCCCAATGGTGGGAAGTCCTTACTCCCCTCCTCCCCCCAGAGGAAAGAGAGATACTAAGAGGACCAGGGGTCCTGACACACAGGACAGTGAGATCTCAGAGAGTACTGACCTTAGACCAGAGCAAACAGCAGAGCCGAGAATCAGCAATAGCAGATGCCAGCTCATGGTTTAAGAACAGGCAGGACCAATGACTTCACCAGCTGATTCAGCAAGGATGGAGGTCAAGCCCAAAATGTGCATGCGTATGTGCGTATCCAACCGCCACAGATTTCATGTTTCGTGTCCCCCAAATTCATATGTTGAAACCTATTCCCCTAATGTGACAGTGTTTACAGGCGGGGACTTTGGGGGGTGATTAGGTCATGCATAGGATTAGCACCCTTATAAAAAAGACACTCTGCCATGTGAGGGCACAGTGAAGAGAGCCGTGTATGAATCATCAGACACTAAACCTGCCTGCACATTGATCTTGGACTTCTAACCTCCAGAACTGTGAGAAAGAAACTTCCATTTTTTATAAGCCACTTAGTGTGTACTGTTTTGTTATAGCAACCAGGAAGGACTGACACTAACTTTGCAAGATGCTACATTGTTTTCCAGAATAATTCCTTCTTCTAAATGACACCCTTCTTCCTCCCCTCCAGAAGCTGCGTCAGTTTCTATTAAGGCACGTTCTGCCAACACCAGTTAATGTCAGATGTTTTAGTACTACGGCTAATTCTTACACAATACCATGCGTCAGCACTATTTTGTATTGTACATATACTAATTTTCATGCGATCTTCATGACCTTATGAGTCGGGCACTACCATAAAAGTCTGCCTTAGTTCTATAAATGCCATAGTTCTCTAAAGAACGCAATGGTTTAAGATATTAGGTGGCATTATTGTGGGGTTGGTGGAATGAAAACAAGAGCCAGGTGGATGATGGGAACCAATTTCCAATAAGGTTTTACTGGGTGAACATTCCATTGTACATAGAGGAAAGGCTAGTACCTAGTCTGGCTTTAGAGTCTGTGGTTTAAACTCTGACACAATGCAGATCTAAAATAGCACAGTTCCCTGGGGTTCTAAATGCAAATGAGTACCTGATTACTAATGAGGCTGATTACTGTTCTATAGGTTTATTCATTATATACACTTCCTCTTCTGTAAAAGTCCTGCTCATATCTTTTGCCCATTCTTTTAGGTTGTTCACCTTTTTCTTATTGATTTGTGGGATTTTTATATATGGATATATTGTATCCATGCTAGCAATCCTTTGCGCTTATAAGTGTGCAAATACATCCCTCAATCCATGGCTCTCTTTTGCTTTATGGTGTCTTGTGGTGAACAGAAAGGATTACTTTTAATCTAGCTCACTGTGTCAAGTTTTTCTTTTAAGTCTTATAATAAAAAATCTTGTCTTATTCCAAGGTCATAGAAATATTCTTTGATATTCCCTTCTGAGGTTTCAGATTTTTGCCTTTCACATTCAAGTTGTTGGTCCACATGGAACTGACTTTGTAGGTGGTGTGAGGTAAGGGTTCCTCTGCCCCCTCCCCAGATGGATAATCAGTTACTCAGGATTTATGGCCTAATCCATCCTCATCCATGCATCTCCTCTTCACGTATCAGGTTTGCAAATAATTGAGAATCTATTCTGCTTCATTGATTACTATGTCTGTGATGGCATAAATATCGTACTATCTGAATTACTATAACTTCATAATAAATCTTGATATGGGATTAGGCAAATTCCTCCTCCTCCACCTTTCAGCCAGCCTTTCTTCACCTGATTGCCTTAAAACACTCATTGTATGGAAACCATTGCGTCATTCCTAGGATCTGGGATGGCTGCTCCTACCCTTCGGAGGATTGAGAAAATAATAGCTAAAATCCTTTTTTGTATTCAGAGGAGTAACTCAGTTAAGAAAGGCTCCAGATTATTTTGAGCCCATTGCCCTTCTTTCATATACATTTTGGAATCAATGTCTCAAATTTCTCAACAAACAAACAAACAAACAAAAAAAACACCAACCAACAAAACTGTTGGGATTATGACTGAAATTACATTGACTCTACAGATCCGTTTGGAGAGAACTGATACCTCTGTGTTGTATATTTCTAGCCATTACAGTATTTAGGGTTTATTTTTTTTAATATGTTTTACTTATCTTTAAGAGAGAGAGAGAGAGCGCGCACACAAGCAGGGGAGGGGCAAAGAGAGAGGGAGATACCGAGTCTGAAGAAGGCTCCAGGCTCTGAGCTGTCAGCACAGAGCTTGACATAGGGTTTGAACCCACAAACCATGAGATCATGACCTGAGCCGAAGTCAGACACTTAACCAACTGAGCCACCCAGGTGCCTCTAAATAACATCTTTTAAAAGAATTATGTTTTTATTTGTTACTTATATATAAAGAAACACTTGAATCTTGTATATTTATCTCATTTTCAGTCACTTTGCTAAACCATTTTATTAATTCTAATAATCAGGTCTGAAAATTTGGGGGCTATCTCTTTGCAGAGAATACGTTATCTAGGAATTCAGACACTTCTGCTTTCTAACCCTAAGCACTTGTTTCCTCTTCTTGCCTCATTGTCAGGATTAGTGCCCCAAGTACAATGTTAAATAGAAACAGGAATGGGGGCGCCTGGGTGGCTAAGTCAGATGAGCATCCAACTTCAGCTCAGGTCATAACCTCTCATTTCATGGGTTTGAGCCCCACGTCAGGCTCTGTGCTGACGTCTCAGAACCTGGAACCTGCTTCGGATTCTGTGTCTCCCTCTCTCTCTGCCCCTCCCCAGCTCATGCTCTGTCTCTCTCTCTCTCTCTGTCTCTCAAAAATAAAAACATTAATGGGGCACCTGGATGGCTCAGTGGGTTAAGCGTCTGACTTCGGCTCAGGTCATGCTCAGGTCGGCAATCCTCACGGTTGGAGGGTTTGAGCTGCACACGGAGCTCTGTGTTGAATGCTTCAGATTCTATGTCTCCTTCTCTCTCTGACCCTTCCCACTCATGCTCTGTCTCACTCTCTCAAAAAATAAATAAATGTAATATAAATAAATAAATAAATAAATAAATAAATAAATAAATAAAATAAACATTAGAAAAAGAGGCAACAGGAACTGGTGGATTTTCTCATCTGGTTCTTGATGTAAGAAGGAATGCTTCTGATGTTTCTCCATTTCGAATGATGCTTGCTGTAGGCAATTTTCTCTATTATTTTATTTAAAAAATTTTTTAAAGTAAACTCTACGCCCAACTTGGGGCTTGAATTTACAGCCCTGAAATCAGGAGTCGCGTGCTCTACCAACCACGCCAGCCGAGTGCCCCAATTCCCTTCTATTCTTAATAATGAATAAGTATTAACTTTTTCAAATGATTTTTTGCTTCTACTAGATGATATAATTCTATCTTTTAATGTGTTAAGGTGACATATTGTGTTTATCAATTCTTCTCATATTAAACTACCTTTGTATTTTTATATTATACCACACTTGGTTTTCTTACCTTTCCTGTGGTCTGTTGGATTGAGATTGGAAATATTTGGTTTACAATCTTTGCATCAATGTTCCTGAATGAAATTGATCTATAATTTTCCTTTCTAGCATTCTTCTTGCCTGACTTTATTATGAAAGTGCCATTTGCCTTTTTATAAGTTAGAAAAGACCTCCTCCAATAATCTGTTCTTTGAAAGTTTGCCAGGCTTTGGGGCCCCTGGCTGGCTCAGGCAGTAGAGCATATGACTATCTATCTCAAGGTCCTTGAGTTCTAAGCCCCAGGTTGGGCGTAGAGCTTACTTTAAAAAAATGAAAGTTTGGTAGGCTTTACCTACAAACGTCTCCAGGACTGGTGTATTATCTTTGGATCAATTTTTAACTATTAATTCAAACGTCTATATCCTCAATAATTATATGACTCTACTTCTTCCTTAGTTTAATAAACTATATTTTCTATTAACTGGTCTTTTCCATCTATATTTTCCAATTGTTGTAACACTTATTTATGTCCTTAATCTCAGCTACATCTGCAGTTTCTTTTCCTATGTCAGATCTTGTTTATTTGGGAAAGTCTCTCTTTTCCTTGATTCATCTTGCCAGAGGTTTTGCAATTTTTTTTGTTATCAGTCTTTTCAAAGAACTAACCTTTGGCTTTGTAGAGACTAAGTACCAGGCACTATGCTAAATTCCTCACCTTTATTAACTAATTTAATTGGGTGTATATCATACTTTCTCCTTCCGTCTTCCTTATCATTCATATTTTCCATCTCCTTGTCTGTGTTTGGCATCCCAGATACTTTTTTCAGATGTATCTTTTTTTAAAAAAAAATTTTAATGTTTATTTTTTGAGAGAAAGACAGAGCATGATGGTGGGGGTGTGGTGGGGAAGGACAGAGAGAGGGAGACACAGAATCCGAAGTAGGCTCCAGGCTCTGAGCTGTCAGCACAGAACCTGAGGCAGGGCTTGAACCCATGAACCATGAGACCATGACCTGAGCTTAACCCACTGAACCATCCAGGAGCCCCTGAGATGTATCTCTTAATTTACCCATGCTTTTGCTAATCCGCTGCCTACCACATCCATTGAATTTCAGTGATTATATATTTCATTCCCAAAAGTTCTGCTTAGTTCTTTTTCCAGGCCGCCTAGTCAATTTTTGTGCTCTCTCATTCTTTGTTCATTTTCAATGACATATTTTTTCTGCACACATTTCTTACTTCTTATTTTGTCTTACAATCGCAACGTCAGAAGTTCATATGATTCTAAGTCAGTATCTTGTGAATTCTGCTGATCTCACTCAGTGAAGCTTATTCCCTTGAGTATTTGGTAATTTCTTTTCTTTTTTGGGTTTGCATTTTGTTGAACATCTTCTGTAGGGATACTGAGGACCTAAACCAGGAGCGCTTTCTTCCAGGGAGGACTTATGTTTGCTTTTCTCAAGAGCCAGAGGGCTTGTGGGGCGCCGGGGTGGCTCAGAGTCAGACTTCAGCTCAGGTCATGATCTCACAGTTCGTGGGTTCGACCCCTGCATCAGGCTCTGTGCTGACAGCTCAGAGCCTGGAGCCTGCTTCAGCTTGTGTGTCTCCCTCTCTCTCTGCCCCTCCCCTGCTTGTGCTGTCTCTCTCTGTGTCAAAAAAGTAAATAAACTATAAAAAAATTTTTTTTAACAAAGAGCTTGTTACTATGCTGAGCACGCTTGAACTCACTGAAAGAATCAGAGCTCGTGGTGGGAGGTCTTAGAGCACGCGCTCCCGTCCACAGAGATCTCGAGGCTCAGCATCCCAGTCCCAGGGCTGCTCACACCGTTTCCTGCCGTCATCACGTGCCCTGACTAGTCCTACTCTGCTGTCATTTTATTATTCACCCCCACGACCCCACCAACCTTGGAAGTGGTCCTTATTTTCACAGAAGCCTAGCAATCATTGATGTATGTTTATTGTAATCTTCATAGGATCTTGTTATATTACAGTAAGAGAGGCTTTGGAAGAACTGATTTGCCATAGTTCTGCGTGAGGAAATCAGTTCATGTTTCATCTTTGGATTATAACAGGAAAAAGTCTGAAGGAGGCGTCCTTGTGTCTTGAACCTCCCGAAGAGACTTCACTGTCAATAGTGTCCAGCTAGACTGTAATACCACTCTTCTGTTTTCATTACCTTTACCTTCTGGTCACGTTCTATGATGGAAAGTGACCCTGGTTTTCCATTTACTGTTGTGACATAAAGTTTTTTTTAAAGAAGAATCCATTTGTATATGAAATAAAAAGATTCGATTTAAAGAAAATGTTAAATAAGCAATAGAACAGCCTGCAGCCAAATGTTGCGAAAATCATATGAGGATGAGGGTTGGGAAACACCGACTCCTTAGATCCCATGACCCCCTAACAGTTTGCCTCCTCAGCCCAACCCCGAGCACTTCCTCCCTCCTCTGAGAGACTACAGCACTGTGGCCGGTGCTTCTTCCCCGCCAATCACACCCAACCTCTCTGTCATGCCCCCTAATCTTTGAGGACAGTCAAATAAAAAACCCAAACCCGAGTCCCCGCAGATGAAGTGTCACCTTGCATCTCTTTGTCCTCCCCACGAGTTTTTACCTCCCCGTGACCCTTGCCCCGTGTCTCACTCACGGCACTCAGTACACGCTGGTTTTGCTAGGACTTGAAAATGAGTTGATGTAACCAGAAAGACCCAGCTGGAGGGAGTGGGGGTCACGAGAGGCAAACAAGTCTTCTGTGGGGACAGCAAACGGGCTGTGGCTCCCAGACGGGCCAACAGCTGGAGCGAAGGCACGAAGCAGCTTGTCTCTTGGCCTCTCATTTGTTTGTCTCATAAACAAACCAACTTGGAGTTTCTGTTTCCTGGGAAGTCAGTATAAACCCCGTCCCGTTTTCTGGTGCTCGTGGCCAACAGGCCATCTGTGCCGACCACAGTGCTGGCCTCGGGGGGGGGGGCACTTAGGGGAGCAAAATTCTCACCTACCCCTGCTTTGCCGAGGACCACCTTGCTTCAGCACGGAGGCGACACTACAAAGGTAAATTGGGGCGAGAAGGAGCTCACAGTGGAAAAGGAAGCCGGTTTCCGGCCTGCGCATCTGCCTTTCGGAAACTAATAATTTGTTTTGCAAGATGTTGTTCCTTTTTCCACTTAGAGTTTATTCCTAGGACCTGGAAAAAAAAAAAGTACAATGGGGTTTTCTCTAGGACTTGCTATGGTCTGACCACTCTACTTATTTAGACTACTTTCTTTCCTTTCTTCAAGTCTACAGCTGGTTTTTAATTCATGTAATGCAACAGATATTTACAGACAGCCTCTCTGGCTTGGAGTTTAAGAGCAAGGCTGTGGACTCAGAACGCCTAGTTTCAAATCCCGCCTCTGTGCCCTGCTAACTGGGTGACCACAGACCTAGAAACTTCTCTGAGGCCAACTTGCCTTCTCCACTAACCAGGATCATAACAGCACCTGCTGCAACCGCTTATGGTGATGGAATTGCCGCACTGCTTGGCACACGCTGGGAACATGAGGGTATAGGATGGTGGTGGTGGTGGTGCCACAGGTCACATACCACCTTAGGTTCCGGGGACGCCAGCATCAGAGAGAAAATCCCTTGCCCGCAGGGGCTCACAAATCATCCACCAGACGTAGCGGGCAGTGGTGGAATAGGGAATTGACCAGAATAGGGGTGGTGTTGGTGAGAAATCCATTCCCTGGTCGTATGT
Source organism: Helogale parvula (assembly GCA_004023845.1). Taxonomy (NCBI): domain Eukaryota; kingdom Metazoa; phylum Chordata; class Mammalia; order Carnivora; family Herpestidae; genus Helogale; species Helogale parvula. The sequence goes on from PJEM01007341.1 coordinate 59,641, forward strand.
TCACACAAGGGCAGGTCTGCTGGAGGAGAACTCTCAGCCCTGAGGAGAGGAGAAATGGCGTGGGTTGGGCAGTCCAGGGAAGCTGCCGACCTGTCCATTCTCTCTGCAGAATGTCTTGCTCTGAAGGTGCGTTCTCTGCTTCTCCACGCATTAAGCCTACCTGACGTGCCGGGCTCCTGCTGGGGGGCCCCAGCTGTGACCGGGGGTGGCTGAGGGTGTCTACCTTAGAGAAGAGGTGGCGCCAAGTCCTTTGTAGCCACACATCTTCTGCCACATCCTTTGAGGCAGCTTTTTTTTTTTTTTTTCCATTTTAAAGCCATCCTTTTCTTCTCCATCTTTCCAATGTCTCTGTCTACTGGGAGGGTAGCTTCCAAGACGGTGCCCGGGAATCCTCGCTGCTCGTACTCACGCTCGCTTGGAGGGCCGTGTTGGATCAGGGGCGGGCTATCGGACCATTAGTGCAAGGCAAAAACGATAGTGTCACTGCTGGTCACTCCCTCTCTCTCTTCCCCTCTCTCATCAGTTGCTTTGGGAGAAAAACCAGTTTCCACTTCCTGAGCAGCCTCAGGGAGAAGCCCACATAGATGGCCAGGCCAACACCAGGTGAGGGAGCTTCGAAGCGAATCCTCCAGCTTCCACCGAGCTTTGAGCTGACCGCTGCCCTGGCTGAACGCTTGACCAAAGTCTCTAAAGAGACCCCGTCACGCAGTCAATTTACTCCCCAAATCCCTGACCCTCAGAAGCAGTGAGATGATGCACATTTCTCGTTGTCCGAAGCCGCCAAATTTGGGGAACGTTAGTCACTCAGAAACAGATAATTCTCAATTGTTGGTACACTCCGAAGGGAAGTAAAAGGTGTTATTGATTATTGATCGGCTCCCTGCCATTCCAACAGATGACACCCAGGAGACTCTGCTCTGCTTTGGGAGGAAATAGTGCCAGAGAGCATCCCTGAGCCTGAGTCCTGGTTCCTGGAGTCACCTCCTCCTGCGCGATCACCGGCCACTCATTTTAACCTTGTAAGCCCCAGCGTCTTCATTTCGTAAATGGAGGTAAGGGCTACCTTGTGAAATTGTTAAGAATTAAATGAAATACTGCAGGTAAGGGGCATAAGGATGAGAGTCCCCTCAGGTGCTGGCTATTGATGTGAATTTATGCCATCCGTCTCTTTTCTTACCATGAACTTGTGAGAGGCGCCAGGGGACAAGCCTCTGCACTGCCCGCCCCCATCTGCCACTCACCTACGATCCAGCGGGGGCGGAGGGGAAGGACTCGGATTTGAAAGCTAAGTGGGATGTGTTTATAGAATAGCAAATACTTATTTGCCTTTTGGAAATTGCCCCACACTTCCCTTGGATCGTTGCCACCACAAAAGAATCCCACACACGCGACACGGATACACACGGACGACCAGCTCTACTCATGAATTCAGTTGGAGGAAATTTGGGATAACTGGTCCCCTCCAGAGCCAGTACTTTTTTTTTTTCATTTCCAGGGAGGAATAGAGTCTGATGATTTTATCAAGAGTCCTTCTCAAGTGGTGTCTCCCTGACAGACATGCAGGCGCTTGAAAGCAAGCATAATGCCCTGTATTAAGTTTACTCGGCTAATTTTAAATCTCTGGGCATCCATCATGTACTTAGCTCTAAATTATATGGTGGATCCAGGTTTTTCTTAGGCCTCATCCATGCAGCAGGTAAATAAAACAGCCCTGTGAAGGGACCATAAAAAGCCTTGTAAAGGCCCCCTGTTTCGGTCTTCTGCCTGTCCAGGAAAGCCGTCCTTGTGCTGTTTGGTAGTCCTGCTACTTGGGACGATCCAGGATAAATAAAGCCCAGGTTAACGGAGGCCACTAGCCCAAGAGGCCCCCAGCTCCCCCAAGCCTCTCTGGCAGCTCACCAGTCCTCCTGGCTAAATCCTTCACCATTGAAATCATCCCGTTTCTCCCGCAGTCTGGAAAAATCACTGCGGGGCACATGCAATGTCCGTGCTGGCCATGAGAGGGCGCCACAAGGCAACATGCCGGGAGCACAGGTCTGCCTCCCTCTTCCGGTCTCCCAGGATGACACCCGGAGACAGGACAAATATAGTGTAAACAATAGTCGGAGGCTGCAATTTGGGTACGACAGCCTCTGCTGCCAGCCGCTTCTCCTTCCTTTTTCTGACATTTTTTTTTAAAGGCAGCTAATTAGAGGGAAGCGTGAAGAGTTTGGAAATAGAACCTCCTATTTCGGGTCAAGATCTGGGCTCAGATTTGCTGGGTTGGAGGAGGGCCCTATTCCTTCTAAAATGAATTAATGACCTCATTCACACAGCCGCCAGCTAGTTAGGGAGTTAGGGAGCAGGAACCACCATGTGGGGCGGAGGCAGTGGGAGGAGGGGGCTGAGGAGGTGGGAAGGGCTGGGGAATGCACAGGTGGGGCCAGCCTGCAGGGGGCTTCACTCAGAGGGTGGCGGATGGCTTTTGTTTTTTTAATGTTTATTTATTTTGAGAGAGAGAACTTGAACTGCGGAGGAGCAGGGAGAGAGAGAGAATCCCAAGCAGGCTCCACACCATCAGCACAGAGCCCGATGTGGGGCTTGCACTCCCGAACTATGAGATCATGACCCGAGCTGAAACCAACAGTCCAACCCCTAACTGACTGAGCCCCCCAGGCGAATCCAGCAGGTGGAGGCGGTGCTGAGTGCTGAGTGCTGAGTGCGAGGGTACAAGGCAAAGACCCTAAGGGAACAAGACACACAGAAGCCAGGTGGAGGGCAGGGGTGAGCAAAGACCCTGAGGAGTGACCGTCAGCCGCTGCAGGCAGTTGGGGCCTGTCCCTCTCCACCCCCCACCTCTGCCTTCTCGGCTGGCTCCCTGCTTCCCCTTCCTTGGGCCCCACTACAACCAGTCCTACCTGGTGACCAGGCCAATCTTTGAAAGTATTAATTGAATTGAGTCTCTCCCTGGAGCCCAGCCCCGTCACACCTTCCCGTGAACTGCCGTAGTCTGCCCGATCATCTCCGCACACACACTGTTCTGACCTCCTCTCCTGCCCTCTGCCCTCTGGCACATGGGCCTTCTTACTAATTCTAGAAATTTCCAAGGGCTCTCAGACTGGTATTCCTTCCCTCAGGGCTCACTTCTTGAGCAAATGACCTCTCAGGGACACAGAGCCCGAGCTTCGAGGGGCCCCACGCTTCCTTCAATGCTCTGCTCACACCATCTTGAGAGTCTTCCCGAGTCTGGAACCAGGCCCCATGTTTTCACTCCTGCCCAGAACGGCAGGCATCATGAGGCGGGTCCTGCCTCTGCCTAGCACACTCTGGCCTTGGCATGTCTGTTTCCTTTAGTTACCGGAGCCTTCTTGGCTTGAGTGTCACTTCCTTCAGGGAGTCCATCCCTGGCCACCTGTCCAAGAAGCCTCAGCCAGTCTTTCTTGGTTCTGGAACCGTTTTCTTTCTATTTCAACACCATCCGTGTCTGAAATGACCTTATCGTTTCTCTCTTTCCATGTTTGCTGTCTGTCTCCTCTTGTTCACGCCGTCTGCCCACGGCTGTGTCCCCGCTCAGAGCACAGAGCTGGCCCTGTGGGCACCAGTGCCTGTGAATGTTAGTGGAGGAGTTGGGTGGGTGTGAGCCAGGGGCTCAGAGCAGCAGGAAACTGGGCCACACTGTGGGAAGAGGAGGGTAGTTCTCTCTCTTTTTTTTAAAGTTTATTTTGAGAGAGAGAGAGAGAGAAGCGTTGCCAGGGGACAGACAGAAAGAGAGGGAGAGACAGTATCACAATCAGGCTCTGCACTGTCAGCCCAGAGCCAGACGTGGAGTTTGAACTCACGAACCATGAGATCATGACCTGAACTGAAACTAAGAGTTGGACGCTTAACCAACTGAGCCCCCCAGCTGCCCCTCTCTTTTCTTCGTAAATCTTCCCTGAGCGCCGGTGTGCAGACCGGGCCATGCATGCTTCTCTACTGGCCCGGCACTGCTCTGTGCATCCATAGTGGCACTCACCTCCTCCAGCCCTGTCCAGCGTGAAATTCTAGACCAGAACAAGGGGGAGCGACCTCACCTCTGACGTCAGAGATGGATCTGACCTGTGTCCTGAAGCCTAAAAAGAGAAGGAATGTGTGGCATTTTCTCTCCCACTTAGAGCCTCTCAGAGGTGATCCCTGAGCTAGAGGAAGGGCTTACCACCCAGGCAGGCCTGCTTATGGCTTCTGGGCACTCAGCAGCTCAATTCAAGTGAAGTCAGGCTTAAGTACGGACTAAATGTTTGCGTGTGTCTCCAAGTTAGAATGATCCAGAGCCAGGGCGCCTGGGTGGCTCAGTTGGATAGATGTCTGACTTCGACTCAGGTCATGATCTCACGGTTCATGGGTTCGAGCCCCGTGTCAAGCTCTGTGCTGGATCCTGCTTCCGATTCTGTGTATCCCTCCCCCACCCTTTGCCCTGCTCCCACTCATACTCTGTCTCTCTCTCTCAAAAATAAATAATCAATTAAAAATTAAAAAAAAAAAGAGTGGTCCAGAGCCTTCCAAGGGCACCAGTGCTGCCTCTGAGTCTGTATGTCAAAGGGCTTCTCAGTCAGCTAAGCATCTGACTTCAGCTCGGGTCATGATCTCCCCGTTCTGTGTTCGAGTCCTGTGTTGGGCTCAGTGCTGACAGCTCAGAGCCTGGAGCCTGCTTCAGATTCTGGGTCTCCTTGACTCTCTCTGTCCCTCCCCCACTCATGTTCTGTCTCTCTGTTTCTTTCAAAAATAAGTAAACATTAGAAAAGAGTAATGTGACTTCATTACCGTGATCATTATTACTGTTGTTTATTGATTTACCCAGAACCAGAGGGCAGGGCTGTCTCCCTCCTGGGAAAATGGAGCCTTTCATTCGACGCATTCAAGAAATCCTTACTGAACTCCCGCTCTGTAGGGAGCAGGGGGTGGGGCTCACCTGGGCAAACAGAAGGATGGTACCTGCTGTTGTGTGGGTGTCAGAGACCAATCCGGGTACAGCACGTGTGTGAACCCTCTGGAAGCTCCAGTCACCCCATAAGCGACACTACTATGCTTCCCATTTGACAGCTGAGGATGCTGAGTCCCAGAGGGAGGAGAAGCCACCTACCTAGTGGCCCAACTACTAACGTGAACCAGACCTGTCTGTGTCTCTCCACTGCCCAAGCCTGTGACCACCATCCCGTTATGCCCAGCAGGTGTTTCCTGAGACAGGAAAAGAGATAATGACCTAAACCCTGGGCTTTGTCTGCCACCTAAAGATGGGTCCACCAGCCCCAGTGACCTTACTGCCACCTCCTCACTTGTTGTCTTTGGAAATACTTCCCCATTTGCTCCATCCAGCGGAAAATTCCACTGGGAATTGGCAGAGCGAGAGCTGCGTGCATTTCACGCCCCACCGCAAGGGGGCGCCGATTACACAGACAGCCGTCCCCGGAAGTCCGCGATGGCCAAGCTCTGGAAAGAAGACAAACTTGTGTTGGCTTTCTGTTGATACAAAACAAATCATCCTCGAACTTAGTAGCTTCAAACAGCAAATATTTATTATCTCACAAGCCCTGTGGGTCAGGAGTCCAGGAGAGGCTTAGCTGGGTGGTTCTGGCCTAAGACCTCCCTGGGAAGGTTACAGTCAAGATGTCAGTCGGGGGGTTGCCGTCACCTGGGGGTGGGGCGTCCGAGCTCACTTACGCGGTTGTTGGCAGGAGGCTTCGCGTTCTCACTGACTGTTGGTGGGAGGCCTCAGTTCTTGGCTTCTCTGTAGACTGACTTAGTGTCCTCATCCCCTGGCCGCTGCCTTCCCCAGAGAGAATGATTTGAGAGAGAGAGAGAGAGAGAGAGAGAGCCAGCAAGAGGAGAGTGAGTGCCTGAGACGGAAACCACAGTCTTTTCTTAACCTACTATCAGAAGTGACTGGCCGCCTGTTACTGGCTGCAGGGACCACTTGAGTACACGTGGGAGGGACCAGGCAAGGGTGTGCATCCCAGGGTGGTCGAGGGCACTGTTGGGGGCCATCTTGGAGGCCAACTGCAAAAAGGGCCACTGGCATCCTTAGAAAGTCACATTTCGAAGCCAGCTTGGGGTCCCCAGACTCTTCAGGTCTTGGGGGGTTTGAGCCGTGGAGACCTTCACTCGTGGTGTGTGCTCTGTAGATGCGTCCCCCTTCCTGCTCCTTCCCAGTTGAGCTTTGGGAGGTGGGGTCTATGCTGTGTCACCCAGTCGGCGTTGCCCAAGCCGTCAGGGAAGCCAACAGATTTCACACATGGTTTGGACTCAAGATCTAAACAGCAAAAGGTGGGGCTGCTTTTTTACCCTTCTGAAAGACTCTTAAGAAAGAGGGGCGATTGGGTGGCTCAGTTGGTTGAGTGTCCGGCTTTGGCTCAGGTCATGGTCTCGAAGTTCATGGGTTTGAGCCCCGCATCAGGCTCTGTGCTGACAGCTAGCTCAGAGCCTGGAACCTGTCTTTGGATTCTGTGTCTCCCTCTCTCTCTGATCCTCCTCTGCTCATGCTATCTCTCTCTCTCTCAAAAATAAATAACGCATTAAAAAAAAGAGAAAGAAATCTGTTCGGGAGCGCCTGGGTGGCTCAGTGGGTTGGGTGTCTGACTTTGGCTTAGGTCATGATCTCGCAGTTTGTAAGTTCAAGCTCTGCATCGGGCCCTACTGACGGTTCAGAGCCTGGAGGCTGCTTCGGATTCTGTGTCTCCCCTTGCTCTCTTCCCCTCCCCAGCTCATACCCTGTCTTTTTCTCTCTCATAAATAAGTAAACATTAAAAAAAGAAAGAAGGAACCCTATTAGAATCTGGGCCTGAGATCTGTTTCATTTAGCAGCTATCGTTGTTTTGGGGTCATTGTTTGGCGTTTTGCTTTAGACCTTTAAACCAGGTATTGACGGTGGAGGGGAAAATGCTCCAGACCCAGAATCAGCAGACCTGGTTTGAATTCAGCTCTGCCACTTTCCAGGCGTGAACATGGCTAAGTGACCTCAACCCCCTGCACTTCATAATTGCAATAGAAAAAGAAGAAAATAATCATATCTGGTTCACGGGTTGTTGTGGGAATTAATTTAGATTCAATGTAAAAATGTCTCGCCTTGTGCCCCAAACTTAGCAACTACTCAGGAAATGGCGGTTGACCTTGGAATTATTGTATCGTATGGAGAAATAACCCTGGCGTTTTATTTCATGTTTTTCAGCTTTTCTTGGAATGTATTTCTTTAATATAAGAAAATAGTCACTCCCAAGTATAAAAGTGATCATGTTAAGGGTTGCTGCAGTCTTAGCTGTGGTTTTATTACATTCTAGAGCCCAAGAATATTCTGAAGGCCCATCTAGCAAGGAGAGTAACGGGAAAAAATGACTCAGGCTCTAACAATTCCGATTTGTGGTTAACTTTTCAGGAACACATCCCTGCCCTAGAGTGAGGGGCGTGTGCATCCAGGGGAGATGCGAGGTCCCCTTGTCCCTTTTCTGTTCATTCAGTCCTTCATAATCGACAATGAGCGTCTTCTGGCAAAATAGCTGCCCGTCTACCAGTGCAATTTCTCAGAAGTAATCACTTCGAAACTCCTTTTCCTGAGACTCTCATCTGCAAAGTGCTTTCTCATCAAAGATACATTCCTATTTTCAAGGCCTGGATCGTGCTAGTTTCTGTTCTCAATATGCATTGTCATTCTGTGCGGAAGGCTCTCTCTGTGTTCTGCGCTGGGGGATATTGAAAGTCGCCACAACCCCAAGACAAGTGTCACCCATCAACAGCTCCCGAATAACTAATCAGGGGTGGGAGACGGAGAATCACAATGCAGGACTCGTTTTCTGCTCTTACAGGGCTCGGAATGAAGCTGAGAAAATGGCCTTGATTCACCCTCTGTGCATGTTGGAGCTTGAGCCTCGCTTTTGCCGGCAAAGGGTAGACCAGATGCCCACAGGGACTTTGCCTGTGGGGCCTGGAAACAGGATGGGAAATTAGTCGTTGGGTGTCACTTCCTCTGAGGTATCCCCACTCACCTCTTCACACCCTTTCAGGTGATGAGATGTACCATCGTCTGAGGTCATTTGCTCCCTAAAGAATCACACGGCTGGCCTCCTAATGGACTCTGGAGAGTTTCCAAATTCAGCATCTCCAATCTGATTTGAGTGGCTCTGCCTAAGTGCTTTCCCCTTAAACCCAAGGATGATTAAGAGCATTTCCGTGATGAGCTCTAGCCGAGAGAAGATTAGAGTTTAATGGCTGTCGATAACCAAGGACTTATGCCTGTGGCCCAGAATTGCCTTCCTCTCTTCCCAGGGACCTGGTCCGGGGCTGGTGCAGGGCTCTGTGCGCACGCAGGAGGTGCTCAATAAATGCTTACTGACCGACACGTTTTCTTTATTTTTTTAAATTTTATTTTTAATTTTTTAAAAAGTAGGCTTGGAGCCCAGCACGGACCCCAACGTGGGGCTTGAAGTCACAACTGCTCCTGACATCAAGACCTAAGCTGAGATCAAGGGTCGGACACCTAACAGATTGAGCTACCCAGGCGCCCCTTTATTCTTCCTGAAGAATAATTGACATACAATGTATTAGTTTCAGAAGTGCAGCACAGAGATTGGTATTCATGTACATTGTTAAGTGGTCACCACTGATAAGTCTAGTTACCGTCTGTCATCAGACAAAGTTGTTACAATATCATTGACTATATTCCTTGTGCGGCCCATTATATACCTGTATCTTATTTACCTTATAACTAGGAAGTTGTAGCTCCTAATCCTCCTCACCTATTTCACCCATCCCCCCACACTCCTCCCCTCTGGTAACCCTCAGTTTGTTCTTTATCTATGAGTCTGTTTCTGTTTGTTTGGTTTGCTAGTTTTGTTTTTTAGATTCCACATGTAAGTGAAATCCCATATTATCTGTCTTTCTCTGACTTATTTCAGTTAGCATAATACCCTCTAGGTCCATTCATGTTGTTGCAAATGGCAAGATTTCATTCTTTTTTTTCCCCACTTATATTCCAGTGTGTGTGTGTGTGTGTGTGTGAGAGAGAGAGAGAGAGAGAGAGCGAGAGAGAGAGCGAGCGAGCTCTTATTTTTTTATTTTGTTTTCACTTTATGTATTTATGGAAGAGAGAGAGCAGGCATGTGGGGGAGAAGGGCAGAGGGAGAGAGAGAGAGAGAGGGAGGGAGAGAATCTCAAGCAGGCTCCACACTCAGCATGGAACCCAATGCGGGGCTCGATTCCACGACCCTGGAATCATGACCTGAGTGAAACCAAGAGTCAGATGCTCAGCCTACTGAGCCGCCCAGGTGCCCTTCACCTCCTTTATCCATTCACCTACTGACGGACTTTTAGATTACTTCCGTATCTTGGCTATTGCAAATAATGCTGTGATGAACATAGGAGTGTATACGTCTTTTTGAATTTGTGTTTTCCTTTTGTTTGGATAAATACCTAGAAGTAGAATTGCTGGAAAGTAAGGTGGTTTTTTTTTTAAATTCTTTTGAGGAACTTCCATACTGTTTTCAATAGTGGTTACACCAATTTAAATCTTCATCAACGGTGCATGGGGAGTCCCTTTTCTCCACATCCTTACCAACACTGGTTATTTCCTGTCATTTTGATTTTAGCCATTCTAACAGGTGATATCTCTTTGAGGTCTTGATTTGCATTTCCCTGATAATTAGTGATGTTGAACATCTTTCCACGTGCCTGTTCGCCATCTCTATGTGTTCTGAGGAAAAATGTCTTTTCAGGTCCGCTGCCCATTTATTAATAGTATGTTTTTGTTTGTTTACTTGATATTGAGTTATAAAAGGCTTTATATATTTGGGATGTTAATACCTTACTAGATATATCATTTGTGAATATCTCCTCCCCTTCAGTAGGTTGCTTTTTCACGTTGTGGATGGTTTCATTCACTGTGCAAAAGCATTCTATTTTGATGTAATCACAATTGTTTACTTTTGCTTTTAAGATTCTTGTCTAAGGAGGCAGGTCCAAAAAAAAAAAAAAAAGGAACGATACTGCAAAGACTGATGTCTAAAAGCTTACTGCCTATGGTCTCTTCTAAAAGTTTTATGGTTTCAGGTTTTACATTTACCTTTTTAATCCACTTTGAGTTTATTTTTGTAGATGAAAATGCAAGAAAGTTCATTCTCTCATGTAGCCATCCAAGTTTCCCCGACACCACTTATTAAAGGGACTGTCCTTTCCCTGTTGCATGTTATTGCTGGTGTGGTTCTTGACGCACATAATTAGCTCATTTAGCTTAATCCACTCCTTTCCTTGGGTGATTTCAGGCTTACCTGTGCTCACTCACCATTCTACCCCCGGTCACTTCTGAGGTCCTGCTCCATTTCATTCATCAGCAAACCGAAGAGACATCTATAAAGTGCTAGGGAGAGAGCTAGTCTGACGGCCACGAGAGAAGCCACACATCGCTATCTCTCTCAAGGTCTGATAAACTTATCTGCTGTTAAGAAGGGACGGGAAATTCGTGAGTCTGCAGCGGGGCAGGCGATGGGGGCTTGGGGAGGGGAGGAAGTACCACCGGCGGGAGAACAAACGGGCACCCCCCGTTCAGCTCCTCCATGTTCTCCCCAGCCCGGAAGCTCTGGGGGTCAAGTTGTCCGTGAGTTTTGGGCACCTGGGTAGCTCAGTCGGGCAAGCATTCGATTTCGGCTCAGGTCAAGGTTCATGGGTTCGAGCCCCATGGTGGGTTCTCCACTGGCAACACGGTGCCCACTTCAGAGCCTCTGTTCCCCTCTCTCTCTGCCCATTCCCAGCTCATTCTTTTTCTCTCTCCAAATAAATAAACTTTAAAAATATTGTCCATGACTTCTTACAAAGCTCAAAATTCAGCCTCCTTCCTCTTTCCCGAGGTCAGGGGTAGGACTGAAAGTTCTGGGTCTTTCTGGTGACCAGTCCCATCCTGAGGCTGTCCAGGGGTCCCACCCTGAGTCACTGCATTGGCACAAACTCACGTGTGACTTACAGGGGCTCATTATGAGAAACCAAAGACACTCCTGTCATGCAGGAAAGGCCAAAGGTCGAGAGCGCTGTGCCAGGAACCAGGAATAAGGACCAAATTCATTTTTTATTTTACCTCAGGATCCAGAGGTGATTCCCACAGTCCTCCATCAGGGCAGCTGACACAGAGAGTGGTTTTTCTAATATTCCCACTGTTTCCCAGGACCTCTGAGGTTCAAAGTCACTGGCCACAGCTGGTCTGCGATGGACGCAGTGGTGTGGCTCTGGTTCTCATAGAGGTGGTATCCTTTGATTGTGATTGTTTTCGTGTTTTTTTTGGGGGGGGGTTGTTTGTTTTCAAGTTGCACGAGATAGAAAACCCCAGTCTAAACTTCAGATTGGCCCAAGGAAAAAAAACCAGGATTTTATTGGCTCATGTAATTGAGAAGTCCAGAGAGATTGAATACCTTTCATATTCTCACTGGCCCTCCATTCTGCTTCTAATCCATTTGCCCATGGGCTCCACACAGATGGTGCTTAATAAATGCTTACCATGGCCACAAATGACCCCAGCAACTACAAGCACTGCACCCTCACAACTTAGCATCTCCGTGGAGGGAGAAGATACTTTTCTTTCTCAAAAGCCCCATCAAAACAGCAGGTGCATCTTCTTGGAGCCAACTGGGTCCTGCGTTCCGACCTGACCTGATCGCCTGCAGGTGGTCAGAGAGAGAAAGAGAGCTCTGCTCCCAGTACAAAAAGAGAAAGTGGGAATTTGTAGCCAAGGAGCAGTGGGGGTTCAGGTGTGGGGAGGGGTGTGTCAGTAGATGGAAAGTCACTAAGAGGAAACATCAGGGTTCAGGAGGAATTCTAGCTAAACAGACCTGGCAGGATTCTTGTTGAAGGCAGTCCAGGATGCTCAGATGTCACCTGGGGGATGGTGGTGGGGTGTGTGTGTGTGTGTGTGTGTGTGTATACCACCAAGGATAGGAATTCTGGCTAAACTAATGAAGCAAGAGTCTTGCTAACGTTGGACACTTGAGTACATCCCCAAGCACGGGGTCCAGTGGAGAAGAGCTCAGAGGAGCCTGAGTGGTCAAGGAGAGAATGTTCATCAAGTCAGAACCCAAAACATGGGGTTGAGAATTGGGGAGGGGCCGAATTTGCCACCAGGAAAACTGTTAAGAAGAGAAGAAAAGAAGGCATGGTGGGGTCTAGCCAATGACCCTGACCTGTAGAAGCGCGACACTCAGCCCCTGAACTGCTGGCAGGTGGGTTACCGCAGGCTTGTTTCACCTGTCAATGCAGCATGGCCGCTGATTAGAGAGAAGGTGCCCCAGGAAGAGACCTTAGACATCATCTAGCCCAAGAAGCTCATTCTGGAGATGAGACCAAAGACAAGAGAGCTTAGTGCCCTGCTCAAAATGACAAAGCAAGGAGGAGACTGCACTGATCCGGAACACAGATCTGCTGGTAGAAAGTAAGAGCCAACAGAGGGCTGCAGCCAGCCCCTGCCTGCTCCCAAAGGCCAATCTTTAAATGTTCAGGAAATTTGCAAGTTGCTTGGTGAATACAACCATTATTATTATTAGTTTTAAGTTTTTTATTTAAATTCCAGTTAGTTAAGGGGCGCCTGAGTGGCTCAGACTATTCAGTGTCCGACTTCAGCTCAAGTTGTGATCTCGAGGTCCATGAGTTCAAGTCCCACGTTGGGCTCTGTGCTGACAGCTCAGAGCCTAGAGCCTGCTTCACATTTTGTATCCCCCTTCTCTCTCTCTGCCCATCCCCCACTCATGCTCTGTCTCACTCTGTCTTTCAAAAATAAATAAATGTTAAAAAATTGTCTTAGGGGTGCCTGGGCGGCTCAGTCAGTTAAACCTCCGACTTCAGCTCAGGTCATGATCTCACATTTGTGGATTCGAGCCCCGTGTTGGGCTCTGTGCTGACAGCTCAGAACCTGGAGCCTGCTTCGGATTCTGTGTCTTCCTGTCTCTCTGCCCCTCCCCCTCTCATGCTCTGTCTCTTTGTCTCAAAAATAAACAAAACATTAAAAAAAATTTTTTTAATTAGTTTTAAATTCCAGTTCACTAACACGCAGTGTAATATTAGTAATACTAACTACAGTATAATATTAGTAATTCAACACTTACACCCGGTACTCATCCTAACAAGTGCCTTCCCATCACCTATTTAACGCCCCCATAACCATCAGTTTGTTCTCTATAGTTAAAGACTGTTTCTTGGTTTTCCTCTTTCCCCCTCACCCCGTTTGTTTCATTTCTTAAATTCCACATAGGAGTGAAATCCTACGGTGTTGGTCTTAGCATAATACTCTGTAGCTCCATCCCTGTCATTGCAAATGGAAAGATTTCATTCTTTTTTCTAATTTATTATTTTATGTTGAATTTACATCCAAGTTAGTTAGCATATGGTGCAATAATGTTTTCAGGAATAATTATTATTATTAATTTTCATTGTTATTTTTATTGTAAGGAGGCTCCACACCCAACATGGGGCTTGAACTCAAGAGCCTGAGATGAAGAGATACATGCTCCACCAGGTGCCCAATATAACCATCAGTAAAAATGAAATTATACAAACTTCCAATGAAGTAAGTTATATTAAAAGTGAAGGTGATCACAAATGTTCATAGCAATGCCATTCACCATAGCTAAAAGGTGGAAACACCCCAAATGTCCGTCAGTGGTTGAAAAGATACATGAAATGTGGTCTATCTGAAGAGTGGACTATTAGTCAGCCATAGCAAGGAGTGACTACTGACCCTTGCTCCAGTATGGATGACCTTGGAAAACGTCATCTGAGGGGCGCCCGGGTGGCTCAGTCGGTTAAGCGTCCGACTCGGCTCAGGTCATGATCTAACAGTTTGTGGGTTTGAGCCCAGCGTTGAGCTCTGTGCTGACAGCTCAGAGCCTGAAGCCTGCTTCAGACTCAGTATGTCCTTCTCTCTCTGCCCCTCCCCCACTCATGCTCTGTTTTCTCTCTGTCTCGATTATAAATAAACATAAAAAAATTAAGAAAGAAAAGAAAACATCAACTTAAGTGAAAGAAGCCAGACATTTACATGAAGATCCAGCATAAGCAAATCCATAGAGACAGAAAGCAGATTAGTGTAAGGAGGTGGGAAATGGCTGCTTAATGGATATGGGTTTCCATTTGGGGCGATGAAAAGGTTCGGAACTGAACAGCGGTGCTGGTTGTACAACATTGTGAAATACCGAATGCTACTGACATGTAGACAGAAAGGGCTAAAGTGGTTTAAAAAAGGAAGAAAAGGGGCGCCTGGGTGGCTTAGGCAGTTGAGCATCTGACGTCAGCTCAGGTCATGATCTCGTGGTTCATGGGTTCAAGTCCCACATCGGACTCTCTGCTGTCAGCATGGAGCCTGCTTGGGAATCTCTCTCCTCTCTCTCTGTCCCTCCTCCACTTGTTTTCTTTCTCTCAAATAAATAAGTAAAAACTTTTAAAAATAAACATAAAAAAGAAAGAAAAGGTAATAAATACATAAGACTTATTTCCTCATTCTTTTGCTACATTTTACTATTATCTGTGCTCTTGACGTTATTTATAGCTACTACTACCTCTCTAGGGTAGAAATTCTGTTAAACATGTGCTCCTCGATTCCACACCAAGTGACCTCACATTTGTAGCTTGAAATCGGCCGTGAGGCAAATATCTACACCACAGAAACTGGAAAACACCGCATATCAGGTTTTTAATTGTGTGGATTTAAAAAAATTAAAATAAATTACATAGACTTTAAAAAGTGATGGAAAATACATTAATGATGCCACTAAAATAGTTAATGCGTTATTTAGCCATCATAAATACAAGGATAAACTGAAAAGTGTGCTCTGTGACCATTGTGACTAAAACCGAGGAAACCTCCTGGTACTTGAAAACCACTACCTGATTCAGAAAAGAAGTTGCTCACCTTATTAAATGACGTTTCAACGTGTAGACGCCATTTTACTTTTATTTTACTCATCAGTGCAAATCAAGAGATCAGTCAATATTCACGTCGGAACTACAGTCCATCGTCAAAGATGCAAACAGCTTCTCTATGGAGGCAGATCAAGCAGTCATTTTGCCAACATGGTTGAATTGCACCCCCCAGATTGCTACAGATAAGAGTTCTACAGAAATCAGTGAAGCTGTTTTGCGAGAGTCAGTTGGCTGTATGGAATATATAATAAAAGTATTGTGTGACATTATTTGTAAATTATGTGCTATCCATCCTTTATGTAGGCAAAATTTTTACTTAAGGCAGGGTAGTTTTTTTTTTAAGTTTATTTATTTTCGAGAGAGAGACAGAGCACAAGTGGGGGAGGGGCAGAGAGAGAGGGAGACATAGAATCCGAAGCAGGCTCCAGGCTCTGAGCTGTCAGCACAGAGCTGGATGCGGGGCTCGAACTCACGAACCGTGAGATCATGACCTGAGCCGAAGTCAGGTGCTTAACAGACTGAGTCACCCAGGCGCCCCAAATTTTTACTTATTTATGTGCCTAAATACTGGCATAGTTTTGGTTTTGGTTTTGGTTTTCTGGAGAGCCCATGATGAACAATACCAGCATGTCACTGGTTGTTCTTCGTTTCTAGAATAATAGGGCCCAACTTAAATGGGTAACTTGCTTCAAAGATCCCCCCAAATATTACCAACTCACTGGAGCTGCCATAAATTATCCAGCCCCAGAAACACAATTCTGGCAGCATTGAAGGTACGGGGAATGACACTTCATGGAAAAGGCAGGATAAATGAGCAAGAGACTGCTTGCTCAGAATTGGTGCAATTTATTTCCATCTGTCCATTGAAATGAATTCATTTTCCCCACTCAGAAATCAGTCTGCACTATAGTCCTCAAATCTTGTCCCCCAGAGTCCAGTCGGGGAACCGAGTTGTCTGGTGTTTGAACAAATAAACAAAACGGCACTTGTTTAGAGTACACTGGAGAAAATTCAGAACAAAACCTCTCGGCACACAAATAACCAATGACTTCCTTGAATGCTTGCCAAGAAATACACATCGTCTTCCGGGTAATTAATCCGGTAGGATTTCCACAAAAGCACCGGTATAAAGTGCACCCTCCCCGTCTCCCGAAGAACTTGGGACTCATCTGATTTATCATGACATCCGAGAGAGGGAACATTCTCCATGGAAAACAGGTGCATCTAACTTTCTGCCCTCTCATACTCGTGAGGGACGGGTGCGTCCTGGGCTTCAGAGGCGTGGGGGAAGGAGACCTCAGGTTTGCAATGTGTTGCAGAATGTACCAGGAGCCCCATAGATATCATCCCCTCTAATCCTTGCAGCAAACTTGAAGCACTCACTGAAATCCTGTGCTGGGACCAGCAGGCTGGGGCGCAGTGGGAGAGACCGGCTGGCTAGCCTCCTACGGCATCTGGAAGAGTCAGATTTGAACTCAGCCAGAAAACAAGCAAGAGCCAACTGGTAAAAGCGGGAGGGAAATGGCACCAGGGATTTCCTAACTGTCCCTGATGCCCAGGGAGAAAGAAGGTTGCTTTGGCGAGTGATGGTGAGGACTGACATCAGCTTAGAGAAGAAAGTAAGAAAATAGAGTGGTGTTGACCGAGCTTGCCCGACACAGACATGCAAAGGGGGAGACAGGGGCGGGGAGGTGGTAGGGTTCACGGAGACTGGAAAAATGCTTTCCCTCCCTCCGACCTGGGTTCTGAATAAATGGAGAATAAGAGAGCCATCAGTAGACAGAGAGCTGGGACATTCTCTTTATTATTAAGAAAGCTGATTTAGGAGAAGCTGGCTTAAATTTGAGCACATGCAGACATCCCGTGATGGAGAAAGGCAGGTGTGTCCAGAGACGTGGGTGGAGTTGCGCCAGCATGGACCTCCCCCTGCAAGGCAGAGCTGCTCCTGCAAATCCCCGGTCCTGAGGAGCACAGCTCCCACGGGAGAGAGAGAGGAGGGCTGTGTGAGGCACACTCGATTCCTCCCAGCTTTTCTTCTTCCCTTGTGAGGGGGCTGAGAACGGGTCCCTCTACGTAGCAGGAAACATCACCCCCTGGGAGCCCGTGCAGCGCTGTGGCCGGCCGTGGCCTTAGCCGCAATGCGTGGCACCCAGTCCCTTTCTGAACCATTGTTGCATCTGTGTTTAACCCATCACTGACAGTACGCACCCCAGGAGTGCCCAGGTAGTAAAACATCGGGCCTTTCCGGAACACCTAAAATGTGCCGGGGCCGGTATTAGGGACAGTCAGGGTCTCTCTCCCTGCAGGCTCATAATCTCGCGTGGGAGACAGACAGGTAAGCAGATATCTGGAACTCAGGGAGTCTTGAGTTGCATTTGAGGATGTGCCTGGGACCAGGTGAGGGGAAGGCGGCTTCTGGCCCAGGGAGCAGTGTGGGTGCAGGGGACCCCGGCGAAGGGCGAGGTGCTCACTGCACCCGGATGGACAGTGAGTTTAGGAGCAGGAGGGAGGAGCCGCTGGAGATGAGGGTGGAAAGACTCAGGCCGAGATCACATCTGGACTCTTGATAACAGTTTGGACTTAACTCTAAAGACAAAGGTATGCCGTCGTATCTTCTTCTGATTATAAAATCCCACTTAAGAGAGAAGCTTTGTTAATATTTCATCCTTTTTCTCTGGGTGCATGTCTGTCAAACAAACTGGAACCACACCGTGCATATGGTTCTGTAAACAACCCATTTCACTTAATATTTTCCTTGTCCCTGAGCTGTCTTCTAGAACAAGGTCTCTAAGTGTCGCACAGCATTACACAAATGTTGCACAATTTGTGTACCCAGCCTTATATTGCTGGGTATTTGCTATGGCCTGAGTATTTGTGTCTTTCTTGCCCAACAGATTCACCTGTCGGAATCCTGACCCCCTAGGGGGTGGTGTTAGGGGGTGGGGCCATTGGGAGGGGAATCAGTCAGGAGAGTAGAGCCCTCATGAGTGTGGTCAGCGCCTGTGTAACAGAGAGCCCACCGAGCTCCCTAGCCCCCTCCGCATGGGGGGACAGAGCGGGAAGATGGCCATTTGTGAACCACGAGCACCAGACATGAACGGATCGCTGTTGGTTATAAGACGGACTGAGACAATACTTCTAGTTGCTTCTTTTCTTTCTTTCTATCTTTCTTTCTTTCCTTTCTTTCTTTCCTTCCTTCCTTCCTTCCTTCCTTCCTTCCTTCCTTCCTTCCTTCCTTCCTTTCTTTTCTTTCTTTGTTTTGCCATTATAATAACGCGATGAACATCTTTGTGCACGTCTCTGGTCATCAGAAGGCTTTAGGCAAAGATCAGATCTCTCTTTGGGAGACCACAAGGGTGGGAATGCTGAGCGAGATTTAGGTGGTGGCAGAGACTGGAGACAGGACACCAGCTCGGAGAAATGTCTTAGAACCACCAAGACGATGAGGTCCGCTCTCCTAGCCCACGACAGTGGTCAGTCGAGGAAGTGGATAAGGACGCAGGAAATACGCGAAGGGAGATTGTCAGGCGTCAGTGGATGTGGGAGAAACAGCAGCAGCTGTGGACGTAATAGGATAATGGTGAAGACGATTAGAATATTAGAACTCACACTTACCAAGTGCCGCTCTAAGCCTGTAGTATTCTCTTCATCTTCACACAACCCTGGGATGGAGGTCTATGAGTCCAGAGGAGGAGATGAAGCACAGACCATTTAACTAACTTGAGCTAATTTCGTGCAACCAGCAAAGGACAGCGCTGGGACTCAGATGCTGGCAGAGTTATCTGCACCGTCTGTCTGCAAGCTTAGCTGGGTGCTCACAGTCCCCGCCTGTCCTCCTGGCCTGGACCACAGCTTGGTGGCTGGAGCCTGCTAGCACAAGTGGGAGGCACTGGACAGAGCATAAGTACATTATCTCCAGACGGAACACAAAGTCTCTGAGGCCCCAGATGACCCCGTGGGATGCCTGTCTGCACTCCCAGGGCAGTGCTTAGGGCCTGGATGTATGCACAACAAGATTCAAGTAAAGATTTGTCCGGCGAGTTCATGGCCACGTGACCAATGAGAGGCTCTGCCTAGAGGCTGGGTGTTGCTGGAGGGACACGCTGGTGACCGGGATAAGCTGGGCTGCCTGCTTGGTTTGTGGGGTCTGTGGGCATCTGCAGAGCCCCGGCCACTGAGTGCCCCTGGACCGGCAGCCCCCTGCCCAGCTGACCCAGGGCCGTGACTCCCACCTTGACGGCAGCCCCGATGAGATACCACAGAGACAAAATGCTACCAAGTGGCCATTGACTTCAGTGTCTTCTTGAATGCTTGCCTTCTTTTCTCATCCCTGCTCCCTGCCAGGGAGGGGGCCAGCCATATATAGAGATGCATAGTGCCTCGAGGGACAGCCAGAAGCCCCCCACTCCTCAGTCCACCCTGCCACCCTCATTGCTGCCCGTCTCCGCCCCCCACTAGCTGCTGCTTCCCAACCTCATGCCATCCCTCACCGCTGTCAGTATGGCCGCCCCCTCTGATGCACTCGGCCATTTTCTTTACATAAACATATGCTTTTAAAGTCATTTACTGACTTCTGCCTTGTGCTAAGCAGGAAGAGCTGTGAAATGCTCAGCCACTAAATTCGGATGTCCTACAGACCCGCGGGAGGTCAGTTCCACAAGGTGCTCGTTGGTCCTGGGAGATTCTGTTTTGTCAGCATCTCCAAAAGGACCTTATCTGATGCATTTCCTGGTAAGGGAAGCTTATTAATCCAATTTTACCCAGTAGCAGGACTAAAAAATGAGCAGGTCCTCCCTAAAAGCAGGTGCTGGCACATTCGATCGGTTGGAATGGAGGGCAGTAGTGGAGGGGAAGTTGGAGGGAGCGGGGGATGGACTATGGAAGGGATGTCTGGCACTCTTGACAGTCCATGGCTGCCAGGAGACCTAGGAAAATGAGTGGCTCTGAAGTCTCCAGTGACCCATGAAGACAGACAGCCTTGGGGGATGGTGGCTGTTGCTAAGAGCAGGTGAAAAATGAGAAGTCAAAGCCCGGCACCTACCAAGGACTTCCATGTGCCGGGCCTCTACTTAATCCTCAACAACAGTCACATGAAGGAAGGATGTTGGCCCATTTCACAGATGAGAAGACTAAGCTTCACCATCGCAGCTAGTCTACAGCTAGTAAATGGCACCAGGGTACAAGCTCACCTCTCCCCAGCTCCAGAGCCCCGTGTCCTCCTGGGAAGAGGCAAGAGGAGTGGACTGTTCACATGACGGGGTCTCAGCATCTCTGGTTTCAGCCTGGAGCTGCACGCCAACCTGAAGTTAAGGCCATGTCCCTAGAACTATACCCCTTTCTCCCCACAGCCATCTTGGCTGAATTGTGTCCCCCCAGCACTAACGTCTGCCCATTTCACTCAAGTCTTCCATTTGAAGATGAGGTATTGAGTAGTGAGGATGAGAAAAGGCAGGGTAGCAGACTTCAGGCTCTATAAAGGCAGGTCAGGGGGACCAGTGGTGGGTAAATGCCCCACACCACCCTTGTCCCTCACATCTGCCCCTTAAGAGATTTCCAACCTCTCATCTCCCACTACTCAGACTGAAAGTCAGAACCCCATCATCACCCTTATTTTAAATATCATCATTAAAATATAATTTACCGTGCCAACTCACATTCATTGTAAGTGAACAATTCAATGATTTCTAATAAATGTGTAGAGTCGTACAACCATCACCACGGTCCAGCTTTAGAACATTTTCATCACAAAAAATTTCCCCCTACTTGTGTGTCGGACCCCACTGCCACTGCTTTCTGTGGGCAGATGCGTTTTCTCTCTCTCGAGATTTTCTTATTCTGGACATTTCATGCAGTCCTATAGGACATAGTCTTTTGTGTGTCTGGTGTCTTTCCTGAGCATGTTTCTGAGGTCATTCATGTTGTGCCACGGATCGGTAGTTCACTCCTTTTCATTGTTAAATAGTATTCCATTGTGTGAACATGCAAGCATTATCGGTCTCCTGTTGGTAGACACTTAGTTTATTTTCAGTTTGGGGCATTTATGAATAATGCTGCTGAGAGCAGTGGTCCAGATGGTTTGGGGTGGGCTTTGATTGTTCTTTCTTTTGGATAGGTTGCTAACAGTGCTGGTGACATCCTCTCCCCCTTGAGTTGCTGTAGAGTCTTCTAGAACTCTCTGCCCTGACTCCAATCTCGTCTCCCTCTAATCCAAGCCCTACTCTGTCCTCATAGCCAGCTCTCTGAAAGACACACCCAGGTATGTCTTTTCTCAGCATAAAACCTTGCAAGAGCTCAGAACAAGGTTCAGAGTCCTGACCCTGAAATATACAGTGTGCTCCCAGGTACCGCCCCACAGCCCCCTCTCGAGTAGCCCTCTCACAGTTGGGATTAGGCCAGCCCGGCCATTTACACTTGACCTTAGCCAAAAGGCCGAGAAACGATGTTCAAGTCCATTTAGAAGTCAGTATTGATGGATGAATGCATGGAACTGGTAGTTCTGTCATCAGGGCTTTTCAAATCCTTCTACGACACCCAGGCATTGGGCCACCAGACCCTGGGACCGCTGCTCAAGAGGGTCAGATTAAAGCAGGGACTGGGAATCAGGAGGCCTGGGCTGCTTTCCAACATTGATTTTAGAAATTTAATGAGTCTTTTTCAAATCTTCGTGGCCAAATTCTGAAGTGTTCTGTAAGATCTCTTTGCCTTTATATACACGGTTCTCCCCAACACGTATTTTTCTTACCTGGAACAGATTCCTCATCTGCTTGAAGAACTTCTATTTGTCCTTCAAAACCGTGGTCCACCATCACCTCTTCTGTTGATTCCTTGCCTATTCCCTCCCACCCAGATAGAATTACCATTCCCTTCCTCTTCTGTACTCTGCATTTTGCACACATTTTGATCAGGGCATGTTTATAAATTTTTTTTTAATGTTTATTAAACAGGCTCCAGGCTCTGAGCTGTCAGCACAGAGCCCAACATGGGGTCCCAACCCATGAATGGTGAGATCATGACCTGAGCTGAAGTCAGACGCTTAACTGACTGAGCCACCCAGACGCCAAGATCATGGCATGTTTCACAAATTATTTGCTTACATCTTTGTATAAGACACTGAGCTACTTGCTACGGCATCTGGGGAAACTACATCCCATTTGCCTCTTCACCCAGTGTCTTGGCTCATAGGAGCTCAATGCAGTTTATTTTTTAACTGAACTGAACACTCTCAAGCTTCACATTACGCACCCCCCCCGCCCCCCGTCGTCAATGGGAAATGACAACATCTGCCCTTGCCCCTTAAGGCATTTTTTAAATGAGATTAAAATGACCAACAAATAAAAATTCCTTGAAAACAGGCATGAGAGGCTCCATGAGGGTCAAGTCCAGTAGACTGCTGCTTGGCCAGAGCCTCCGATTACTCAGCTGGGCACAAACTGGCCTTTTTTGGTTCAGGAAGTGCTTGGGGCTCTCCTAAGCCTTCAGGACCATCACTGCGAACATGGGTGTGGTTGGGGGATCGGTTCAGAACAGCGATTAAGAGCTCATGACTCTAAAAATCTGTCCCCATCACCCCTTCGCTGCGCTTATCACTCTGGGACATCATCCAATACGATGATTTGTTTGCTCCATTCGCCCACCCTCTTTGGTCTCTGGCCAGATCCCGTTCCCAAGCCCCTCTTGAAGTTGAATGTGGCCACGGGACAAAGTTTCATTCACAGAAAAAAACAAAAATGCCGGTTGCCTCTGCCCCCAGGCCGAGGCTTTAGCACGCTGGTGGGAGTCCCTCCCTTCCACATTCCTGCCCACTACACAGACATGGGAGCAGCCACGCTGCCCCCACCCAGGTGAAGATGGTGTTCCGGGTGCCAAGCAAGGAAGGCAATGGCTTGGAAGGAACCTGGGCTCTCCCCAGTGACCGTGAGGGGCAGGGCTGCTCACCGATCTGGGAAGCACACCTTGAGTTACTACTTGAGAGAGGAATCCACTCCTTTGTTCTTTGATTCAATACAATTTCGGGTCTCTTTGTTACAGCGACCCAACCTTCCCCTAACGGATGCACGCTCATGCTCTGGGACAACTGGGACTTTGTCTTGTTTGGTTGTTCACTGCAGTGTTTCCAGTGCCTAGGATACCACCAAGCCCACGGTAGATGCTGGAGCTCAAAATTGCTGTATAAATAAATGAAGCCAGATGTCCAAGTTTCACACAGTGACAAGCCATGTTACCCCAACCCTGTGGACCTCAGTTTTCTCTCCTGTAAAATAGGGATAGTGATGGGACCCAACATTTGGATTATCAAAAAAATTAAGATAATATGGCTACAGCTAGCTCACAGAGCAATGCTTACCATATAGCAAGCCCTCCATGTTAGATACCATTATTATTATATTATATAATTATATTATTATAAAAATATCATGTTCTCTGCACCCTTTGAGGTCTTCAGTAACACTGAAAATGATTTCTCGTTACATGAGAAGAAATTTCAGGGAAAAATTTAGCCAAAGCAGCTAGGATAGCAGACATATCTACTTTGGCCATTGGCTGGCATGAATGAAGCGGATTCACCCATGAATCGCTTGCTTTCTGAACTCAGTGTGATGGCTTTGGGAAATACATGCAGATTTATGCAAATCACATACAAATTCCCATAAAAATAGCCTCCCATGTGCCTCCGCATTTACTAGAAAGAATTCAGGCAGCTTTACACTATTGTTCCCATCTACCCTCTCAGAAAGACACACCTGGAGGGAGAGAGGTGCGTGCAGGCATGCGGAGGTGTGCATGTGGGGCACGCGCAGGGCTGTGTGCAGTAAGGTGAGGGGAGGGCAGGGGGTGCTGGTGAGGACAGCTTAAATTCTGCTGCGCAATCAGAGATGTGTGGCTGGTCCAAAATAAACTTTCAAATGCCAGGCTCTGAGGGCCAGCCTCCAATCAGTGCCTCGGCTCTGCAGCCTTGTGCTCCTTTTCCGTTAGTACAGAACCCCACTGGAGGACACGGGAGCCACAAATGGAGGGCAGGAATCTTGCTCCTGGTTTGACAGAGCTCACCAGCTGTGCAAAGCGGAGCCCTCCGAGTCCTGCTTTCTGTTAGACGGACACAATGACCCCTGGCCTGCACACATGACAAGAGCTTTAAGGACCAACAGCAATTGTAAGTGGAAAGGGCTTTGCAGTCTTACAAATGGTCCATGAGAGTGCTTGGGACCACTGTGCTTACTGTCGTGAAGGAAGACGTAAGCAAGGAGCAGGAGCCACGGGGCCACCGAACAATCTGCAAGCTTTGTGGAGTTGAACAAATAGTTCCCTAGCATCATTACAGAGACCCATCCCTCTCGAGCTCTGCTTTGCTTCATACATTTTTTTTAATGCTTATTTATTTTTGAGAGACAGAGTGAGACAGAGCATGGGCGGGGGAGGGGCAGAGAGAGAGGGAGACACAGACTCTGAAGCAGGCTCCAGGCTCTGAGCGGTCAGCACAGAGCCCGATGTGGGGCTCGAGCTCACACTTTGCTTTGGAAAGCTCCAAATACTTCTACATGGCAGAGTCACTCATTCATACATATGTGCACTCATTCATTCATTCAGCAAAGACACTGGGCACCTGCCCCAGGAGGCGCCCTATGCTGGGTTCCAAGATTTAAAGATGGAAGAGACACTATCTTTGCTCGCAAGGACGTTTCTCTGCTGTCCTTGCTCACAAGGACCGCTTCCTTCTCACGCTAGAGCTCACTGACCATCCGCAGGGGAGACAAGCAAGCATGCCATCAATAACTGCCACACCGCGTACGAGGAACAATAATAGAAGTCTGGAGAGCAAGAGATGGAAAAGAAAGAAGATTTGGCTGCACCTGGGAAGGTCAAGGCCACCTGGAAAAATGCACGGCATCTTCAAGGGTGAGCAGGAGTCTGCCAGGTGGACTGGCAGAGGGAATGCTGTGCGCCAGGGTACGGAAGCATGAAGCCACATGGCCATGTGCTCCAAGATCTGATTTGGAAAATATGGCCAACAGTGTCAAGATGTACCTCTCCCCACGCATGTCAGCCTGGGCGTCCCTGACTCCTCCAAATGCCTGTGACATTGGTGGTTATAGTATACAGTGAGTCCCTGAACGGCTTGCTCTCTGCTGCTCCTGTGTGTTCCGTCTCTTCAAGGAGACCTTGAGTTGTCTGAGGATGGAGTTTGTCTACTCCATCTTTGTCTCCCTAGGGCCCAGGTCAGTGCCTATTAGGCAGGCAGCAGACATTTGTTGTTGGAAGTGTCCAAACGAATGACAGTGTTGGGACATCGCTACTTTTGAGATGTGCCACAGGCTGACTTACATATTATTTCATCTAATCCTCCCAACAGTCCTATCAGGTGGCTACTACAAGTCCCCATTTTACAGATGTAGCAACTGAGGCTTAGTGAGATTTTTTTTTTTTACTTGCAGACGAGACACAGCCTCATCTCCGTGAACTAGGATTTGAATGCTGGACGACTGGCCCAAGGACTAATGCTTTTAGCTCTGACTCTACCCACTTTACTGCCCCTGTTCAGTGCGCTTAATACAACAGTATGAATTGGAGTTTTACAGACTGACATGTAAGTCCTGATCTCTAACCAAATTGTGGTTATTTCTTCTCACGGCTGCTTCCTAAGCCAGGGGCTCCTAAAGCATGTGCCTGCTCTGTCTTTGTATCCCCACACCTGGCACGGCACCTGTTCTCCCAGGATGGAGAATAAGGGGACCAGGGAATCGTCGGGGGCAATGCTGGAAGGACTCCCTGGAGGAGGCCAAATTTCTCTGAGCCAGACTAGGAAGCTGGTGAGAGGTAAGACAGGATGAAGGTGTGTGTGAAGGCTCAAAGGTGGATGTGATAAAGCCAGTCGCGGGTGCTGCGAGCTTTTGATGGGGTGGAGAGGAACTAGAAATGTATTTGGAGGAGCCCCAAACTCCCAAACTACGTTAGAGGGTCACGGGAGCACTATGTGATCCACACACAGCTGCCTTTCCCTCCATGAGAGCAGAGCTGAGGCCAGCTTGGAGGGGTGTCAGTCCTCGCTCCCCAGCAGAGGTGGGTGGACATCTTCACATGAGACACCGCTGGAAGCCACTGAGAAACTGGTAGGCTAGTTGAGAAGCATCACCTGCAGGTAGCAGTGAACTTGCTCAAACACTTCTTCAGGGGGCGCCTGGGTGGCTCAGTCGGTTAAGCATCTGACTTTGGCTCAGGTCATGATCTCACAGTTCATGGGTTCAAGCCCCACATCGGGTTCTGTGCAGACCACTAGCTCAGAGCCTGGAGGCTGCTTCGGATTCTGTGTCTCTCTCTCTCTCTCTGCTCCTCCCCTGTTCACTCTCTGTCTCTCAAAAATAAATAAATGTAAAAAAAATTTTTTAAACACTTCTTCAGGGCCTATTATGCTCTGGGGCTGAGTCTAGGAACTGGCAGTTCATAGGCATTCCATTTAGGGGCAGAAGGTAACTAAAGTAACAGGCAAGCTAGGTAATGTCAGGGGGTAATTAAAGTTTGGAAGAAAGTAAAACAAGATGGTATCATAGAGAGTAACTAGAGAGAGAGTGAGGTCAGTGAAGCCCAGTCTAAGTAGGTGACAGGTGGCTGAGAAAGCCCGATGACCAAATGCCACCAACCATGCTCAAAAAACCGGGGCGGGGGTATTGTTCCAGCCAGAGCATACAGAATGCACAGAGTCCATGGGTGGAAATGATTGTGATGCATTAGAAGCACAAAGGATCGGAGTGGCCAGAGAGTGGTGCACCAAAAAGGGAGTGGTCCCCAAATGGAGTGGGAGTGGCATGTGGGGCCAGACTGTACAGGGTCTGGTAGGATTTCATTCCAAGTGCCACCGTGTATTAGCTAGCTCTTGCTGTGTAACAAGTTATCCCCAAAGGTAGCAGTTTAAAACAAACCATATTTTTTTTAATCTCCCAGTTCCTGTGGGTGAGGAATCTGGGCACGCCTTCACTGTGCCCTCCACGTCAGGGTCTCCTACAGGCAGCCATCAGGCTGGTGGCTGGGCTCGTGTGGTGGCTTGCTGCTCCTGTGGTTGTTGGTTAAGACTCAGTCCTTCACGGGCTGCTGGTCTGGAGCCATCCCCACTCCCTTACCACGCAGGCCACTCCGACGCAGCCACTAGCTTCATCAAAGCACACAAGCCAAAGAGGCAGCAGAGAGAATCTGACGGCAAGACAGAAGTCACTGTCTCTTGTAACCTAATCTTAGAAATGGCATCTATCAACTTGGCCATATTCTGTTCATTAGAAGTCAGTCATGGGCCTTGTCCCCAGTCAGAGAACATCAGCAGGAAGCACTACCGGGGGAGATCATGTTAGAAGACTGTGTGCCACACACAGAAGGTCACTGGCGGTGTCTAAGCGGGAGGCGGCATGATCTGATGTATGTTTTCAAAGGGTCACATGGACTTTCTTGAGTATCGGTAGGGTGGGCAGGGGTTGGGCAAGAGGGGGAGCAGGGAGGCCAGTGGGGGCTTCTGGGCAAGACGACGCTAGTTTCGACGAAGGAGGCAACAGTGGAGAGGCAGAGAAGGGCTGCCAGGGACGCCTCG